>CAUYQV010042618.1:0-22685 GCA_963574575.1 Galagoides demidoff | reverse complement strand
CTGGTTCCGCCCTATGCTGAGTTTACCTTGTTTGGAGGCCTTATCAGAACCGTTCAGTTGGTGGCTTCTTCTGGTTGCCCAGAGAGACAAGCAGAGTGTGTCTGTTGTCTTCTCCCAGTTCTCGGGTGCTGGGGCAGCCAGGGTACAGTGGAACAGCAGCAGCTGCACGGGAGTGTGAGTGGCCGGATTAGACCTCATTCAGCCTGCTTGGTGACCTGGGGGCAAGAAACTGGCAGCAGCCAGATCAGTCCTAGTTCAGCCCCTCTGGGGCAACCGGTGGAACAGGGGAACTATAGTGGCTAGATCAGTCCTAGTTCAGCACCCTGGAGCAGCCAGGGGGTAGGGGAATGGCAGCGGTAGCGCAAGGTACACGAGCGACCAGATCAGTCTTAGTTCAGCCCCGCCAGAGTAGCTGGGGGGAAGCGGGGGACTACTTCACTGTCACCTGTCAGACGTGTGCGGCGCTAGCAAGCCAATCTGTGCCCTCCCAGTACAGGAGCCTGGAGCGGGGGACTCCACCCCCTCTGTCCGAGGAACGTATGTGGCTCTAGCAAACAGTTTTGGGCCCTCCAAGAGTGGTAGACCCCTCCACCACCACCTGCAGGGCAAGCATGGCTCTAGCAAGCAGTTCTAGGCCGACCCAGCTTGGGAGCCTGGAGCAGGGAACACCTCCCTTGGCCCCCGTGGGGTGTGTGTGTCTCTCGCAAACTGTTTTGGGTCTACCTGGAATGGAAGATTCCTCAGCCTCTGGCTGCAGGATGCCTGCAGCAATAGCGAGCAGTTCTGGGCCTGCCCAGAGCAGGAGCCTGCTGCTCGTGGGATGTGCAACTCTAGCAAGCAGTTTTGGGGCCCGCCCCACTCCGTGTGGGCAAAGGGACCCACTTGGCAACTGGATTAGTCTGGGAAGGTTAATATCTCCTTCCCCACCTTACACCCAGTCGCTCGTGGCTTGTGGTCCCCCAGGTCCATGACCCTATTCACTCCAGTAGGCCACTGCTCCCAGGGTTTACCTGGCAAAATCAACCAGAAATCTGAGTTAGGCAGGGGGGCCTTGTGTATTTAAATTAGGCTTCTGTCTGGCTAGATTTCTCTGTAAATCAGCGATTGCATTCAGCTTTACACTCAGGTGTCAATTCTAGCCTCTGCCCACCCACTGCCTTTGTCTCAGCCACATTAGCCCCCTGAGGGCTGGCACTCCACCCAAGAAAGTTATGTGCACCCTGCCTGTAGCTGCTGTCCGAAACCCAAAGGGATGGGGCTGGAATGGCATCAATGGCATCAGCCTGCCACTCAGAATGCCACCATCTTTGCACTGGCATCCCCCGAGCTGACTCTCCTCTCCTTGCCCGCACCACAGTCAGCACAGAACAGCACCAGCCCTTTCCCCCTCCACCTCTCTCAAGGAGATGCCCAAGAATCAGGATTCCATAGGTAATAAACCTCCAGACCTTGGAATGGGTGGGTGGGGGCTCCTCAGAGTTCAATGTCGCAGGTGGGGAATATATACAGATTTATACAGTTTTATAGTTTTATGCCTGGCCGGAGGGTGCCATGGCATGCCAGCAGGGGTAGGAGGTCCAGTTTTTAGGGAGTCTCTCCTTTGGGATAGAGTGGGAAGTTTGAACTCTGCTTGCTTGTTTGCATGGAGTAAACTGCGAGCCCTTGTTATGGGGGAGGGGACTCCCGTCAGCTTGGTGGTGGATTCTGTACCTTTTGGTTGTCTTTTTGGGGTCACAGCTCGCTTCAGGAAGGTTGAAGTGTGCTCCTCAATCTTCTCTCTTGGCTCTGCTCCAAACCATCAGCTGATTAGCTAAACTTCTGTCCTTTCAGCCTCCTTCTGGACAGGAGCTTCTGTAAAAAGCTGGCTGCAGTCCGCCATCTTGGCTCCACCCCCAGCCTGTTGCTTTTTGGACACTCCCACACTGAAGTTACTTGCAGGGTGTGACCTTATCTTATTCTGCTTATGCTGTGCTGTGCACAAGGCTATGGTTGGTGACATGTTTGGGGAAATGGACTAAAGTTCTTATTTTCCAAAAGAACTTTTTCATTCCACTTTTCCAACTTTCGTCCTCCACCCAATCCTGTTCTTTCTTTATTTCTAAACATTTGTCTTTCTGATATCAAAGTATAACATACCCTTTCTGGAAAATTTGGTAAATTCAAAAAATCACCTGTAAAATAAAAGTCTATAATTCTTGTACCTGGTTGTTTTCCTTCAGGCAAAGTTCCTTGTATGCTTTTGCCTCTTTGTGACAAAAATCATCATAATTTGCTTTATGCAATTTCATATTTTTCCCCTTTTTCCACATCCTGTCCAGCATATTCTTATATCATTCAAGCTGCTTTGTAGACTAGTTTCCATGACAGCCCATATGCCATTGTCTGGATGGTGTTTATGTACCCGTCTCTATTTCTGAGGGTCTGTCCCCATAACCTATCGTGGGTTCTCATCATTTCACTGTGTTCCCCTTTCCCTGGCTCCATACTTTTTCCTGTCTCTCTTTCAAACCAGTTGAATCATCTCCACCATAGCTGTCATGCTGGTTAGGGTGCTTTGTTCTTTGAGAATCATAGGATTTTACAAACACATTTTCTTTCATCCTAAGGACCTCAAAGGACTTTAAACAAAGATGACTCCTGAGAGTTACCTTGCCTAGGAATCTGGTCTTTATTAATTCCCAGCAATTTCATAAAGTGAGTAGGTATGAGGTAGAATCAGCCCCATTTGCAGATGGAAACACTGAGACAGAGGCTGTCTGCTTCTCTTAGGGTGCAGCATGGGCCCTGAGTGTGGCGAGCAGAGGAAGCGGGCTCCCATCTGCAGTGGGCTGATGCCCCATCTGGTAAGCGTTCATTGAGAATAACCACCTCCTTAACTGCTTTCCTTTCCCTGAAAAAAGACTTAAATAAGCACCCCCCCCCCCCGACACTGCATTCTTCTTAAAAATTTCAGGATAGCCTGGAGAATATCTAGAAATGCAGCTCCCTTCTTAATCTCACTGTGAACAATCCTACTTCCCTCTCACCCCTCTGCCTTTGCCTGTGCCCTCTCCTCTGCCAGAATTTCTGTCTTCCTCTTGCTCTGAATAAATTCTTACTGTACCTCTGAGGAGAACCTCAGCAACCACTTCCTTTCTGTCTCTCCAAGTTGGAATTTAGGGCCCTCCCTGTGCTTGTCTTTGCTCATACTCAGTCTGCCCACCTGTGCTCCCATCTCTATCCAGGGTCCACAAAGACCTTGAAAACAAGGGGTGCATCTTACTCAATTCTGAATTCCTGTTGCCTAGCACAGTGCCTGGGACATGTGTATAATAGGCCCTCAAGTGTGTCCAAGTGAATGAATCTCCTCAGTCACAACTCTCTGCCATGTAGATTTTCATGCCATAAATGAAGAAAGACACAAGGAGAGATAGAAGTTTTAGGGGAAGACAAGGTGAAATGGAGTGCACTTGAGACAATGACACACGTATACTAAGACATCCAGTATGTCCAGCCTTCCCGCCCCCTTGGCAAGTCGCCTTTCTCACTATACAAGGCACTCGGCACGTGGCTCATCCCCCTCAACACAGGTGTTGACACGCACCCAGGGAGGTGGTCCATGGCTGTCCTCCAGCCATGCCCAGCCCGGCTGGCTCTGGGAGTGCTTGGCCAGGTTGCTGCATCAGGATGCCATGAACATATGAAGTGGATGGTATGCAGCCAGGGGACCTCCCCAGGAGCATCTGGCTCTCTTTCCTCTTGCCTCATGCAGATGCTCACCAAATGTTTGCATAGGATGTGTTGTTCATAGACAGCTTCCAAAGATGGCCACGATGATCTCCACCTGCTGGCATCACTCGCTGTGTAAACGCCTCCCCTTGAGTGTGGGCTGGACCTAGTGAATCAGGTCTTACCATGGAATAGGGCAAAAATGATGAGACCTCACTTCTGTGCTTAGCTTCTAAAATGATTGTGGTTTCCATCTTGCTAGAAGATTCTGCTGACTTCTTAGCTTGCACCCTCTGATGCAGCCAGCTCAGATGAGTGTGATGAGAAGCTGAAGGTAGTCTCCAGCCCATAACCAGGGAGGACCTGAGGACCTGAGGCCCTCACTTAGCAGCCACAAGGAACTGGATGCTCCCAGCAACTCTGAATGGGTGGATCCTTTCCTGCTGGAGCCTTCAGAAGACACAGCAGCCCCTAAGCTGACACCTTGATGGCATCTAGTCAGAAGCCATGAGGCAGAGCACCCAGCTAAGCTGTACCTGGATTCCAGATCCATGGAAGCCATAAGATAATAAATCTTTCGAATTATCAAGTTTGGGGGTGATTTATTATAAAGCAATAGATAACAAATAGAGATGGTCCTCTGGGCCATCACTCTGAATATGTTCTGCAGGCAATTTGTGTCTGCTTGCTCCCTCCTGTGGTCTCCCCCCAACTGCTATTTCACAGCAGATGGAAGAACTGCATATCCAACACTTCCTTGCTAGGTTCTGGGTGTAATTTAGATTCTGCCAGTGAGATGCATGTGTGCAATGTTGGGAAAGCAAATTTGCCCTGTGGTAGTGGCAGCTGCTGGGCTAGTTCTGGCCAGTGGGACCTTTTGCAGCAGCCACGATCTCCACTTATGAGTTTATGGGTGAGGCGCTGCCAGGGCATCAGTATGGATTCCTACGCTATCCTGAAGAAATGGTCAGGTGATCTTGAAGCCAAAAGCTCAATGACAGCCCCATAACTTCTACGCCTTCAGCTCATCCAACATTTTTTTTTTTTGAGACAGAGCCTCAAGCTGTCACCCTGGGTGGAGTGCTGTGGCATCACAGCTCACAGCAACCTCCAACTCCTGGGCTTAAGCAATTCTCTTGCATTAGCCTCCCAAGTAGCTGGGATCACAGGTGCTTGCCACAATGCCCAGCTATTTTTTGGTTATAGTTGTCATTGTTTGGTAGGCCCAGGCTGGATTTGAACCTACCAGCTCTGGTGTGTGTGGCTGGTGCCTTAGCTGCTTGAGCTACAGGCACCAAGCCTTATCCAACACTTTTGCAGCACCTATTTCCCCATACTGAATACCATGTTGCTGAAAATTCCTAGACACATTTCTGTTTCTTTCACTGAACTTCAGTGATGCAACCATTCAGCAGGCAGACCTGACATAATTCCAGACTTCAAGATGATCACACTCTAGTGATGGAGACAGAAAGGTAAAAAGTACAGTAGAACTCCTGTTAGGCGACCACCTCGGGGACAATGCCAAACTGGTCAGAACATGGGGGTGCCAACAGAAGAAACTAGGCCTACTGATACGTACATGTGGTGCCTGTCAGTCTAGGAAGATTAGGACAACTTAAGGAGATGGTCAGTGGAGGGCGTGGTCAGCTATGGAGGCTAATTGTAATTTCACTATAATACACTTGCTCTGAGCCCTGTACTCAGAGACAGGTTTTCTATGCAAAGAAAACAAAGCTTAAGCTTTAGTGTCCCCCACTTATATGTGGTGCTTCCAAGGCCCCAAGAAAACTTTAAAATTTTGTCTTTATAATTTTGTGACTTTCCTTTCTTTTAGAGTCAAGTTCTTACTCTGTCACTCAGGCTAGAGTTCAGTGGTACTATCATAGCTCCCTGTATCCTTGAGCTCCTGGGCTCAAGCAATCCTCCTTCTTCAGCCTCCTAAGTAGCTGGGACTACAGGTGTGTGACATCATCCCCATCTAATTTCTTGTTATGATGCCTAGTCTGATCTTGAGCTCCTGACCTCAACTGATCTTCCTACCTCAGCCTCCCAAGCTGTTGGGATTATAGGTGTGAGCCACCACACCTGGCATTTTTTTTCTTAATAATCACTCCCCCCACCTCCAAATCGTAAAACCTCTTGGGTCCTTAAAACCTGGATAGGGTCCTTCCTTTGGGAAATACCACCCACTCTGATGGCTTATCCCATCAGTTTTGTGATGGACAGAATCTCTCAAATTCATATCAAAAGCTCTGGCCACTCACTAGGCATCTCCCCTGGGCTTTCCCATTGGCCCGAAACTCAACATTGTCCCTTCCCTAAACCTACTCTTTACCTGGGTGTCTCCTTTGATTAAATGACATCAGTATCCATCCAATGACCCAGTCCTGACACATGGGTGCATCACTGGTTCCTCCTGGGTCCTACCATGTTCATGGGGCTGCTTTTGTAGAGTAAAATGGTCAGGAGAGTTATTGAGATTAAATGAGAATAAGTCACATTTAGCAATTCTGTCACCAGAAGGGCTGCCCCAGGGGAAGGCATGGCCTGACCAGGGTCCAAGGAATAGTAGGTACTTGAGTGACCTGGGCAGAAAACATGATGCATGGAACTTAGAAATTATCTTAAGTCTAATTTCTATGGCAAGTTGTTCGAGTCAGGCTTCTTCAGGGAAGTACTGTGTTTCTCTGAAAATAAGACCTACCCAAAAAATAAGCCCTAGCAGGATTTCTATGCATTTGTTAAATATAAGCCCTACCCTGATAATAAGACCTAGTGATGGGCATGGCTATGCAGCGTATTTGCATAGCTATGCCATGCATTTCAGCACAGAGAATAAGGCATCCCCTGAAAATAAGCCCTAGTGTGTCTTCTTGAGAAAAAATAATATAAGACAGTGTCTTATTTTGGGGGAAACATGGTAGAACCAGTGTTCTACACACTGCAACAGGACACACACACATGAGATTTATTATAGAGATTGGTTCACATCTCTGTTTATGGTTATGGAGGCTAAGAAGTCCCACAGCATGTCTTCTGTGTGCTAGAGACCCAGGAGAACTGGTGGTACAGTTCAGCTGGGTCCCATCTCCCAAGAACCAGGAGGGCTGATGGTGTGAATCTCAGCCTGAGGGCAGTGGAAGACCAATGTCCCAACTCAATCAGCCTAGACAGGAAAACAAGGCACATTCTTCCTTCTTGCCCACCTTCACACACTGGGGTGGACCAATCCCTTCAATCCAACGCTGAGCTCATCCAGAAACACCCTTGCAGACACTCCAGAAGTCATGCTTAGCCAAATATCTGGGTTCCTGGTAATGAAATTAGCTATCATAAGGTGAGAGTAGAAGTGGGAAAAGATATCACTGGGTGAGTGCCCAGGTAATAGAAATTGAGGTTGAACCCTTTGATGCAGCCAATCTATGGGAATGCCTGCCTACTTGGTCTGGATGGTGGGAAGGGAACATGCACAGTCCCTCCCCTGGGGGTCACTGAATGACTTTTGGGGTCTGGCTGTAGTCAGCAGCAGGAATGGTGCAGACCAAGGAAAGGACTCACTGGCTGTGAATTGACAGACCTGGGTTTAAATTTCTGCCATCACCTCTCGAAAGCCACACATGTGACGCAATATCTTCATCCTCTGAGCCTCAGCCTTCCCCCTAAAGTGGGGAAAATGACAGTACCTACTCTGCAGCCCTGCTGTGAAGATGACAGCAGAGCCCCAGAGAACCCCTCCCCTCCAGGGGGGATGATTAATAGCACAGGGATTGGTTCCTTGCTCTGCCTGCCTTGTCCTTGGCCCAAGGGCTCCCCGCTCCCCGTGGTTGTGTCCAAGGGCAGTGGGCCAGGATTCCATCCAACCCCCAGCTCCTGCTCTGCTCAGCTCTACCACTCAGCTCCAGTATGGCCTGCCCCTGCTTCAGCTCAGTGCAGCCTTTCCTGGGTAAAAGTCCTTTCTGTTCAGACTGCAGGAGTCACTGGGACTGTCAGACAAGGGCATGTTGATGTCTTTGAACCACCCCTACCCCATTGTGGGCAGTGTGGTTCTACCTGCTCAGTGCCTGTGCTGACAGGCTTGCAGGAGGTCCCAGTGGGCTTGGCAGCTGGGGCAGTGCTCAGACAGTTTCTTGGACTGTTTTAGTAAGAGCCACCAGGGAACTGCATCTGGCCCCGTGGCTTCCCTGTGACTGGGCAGCGTGGCAGAACCCCCATCTGGGGCAGCACCCTCAACTCCAGCAGAGACTTTCTAGGTGAGGTGGCTTCCAGGGGGCATCAAGGCTCCCCAGCCCCCCTTTCTGTAGGCAGCTTCCTTTCGACTGTCTTCCAAACACTACATCCCACAGCTGGCTGTGGGTGCCTTTGCCCTAGAATTTGTCATCTCTCCCTAACAATCTTACATCTAAAAGAGAGAATGGCACTTATGTGTAAATTAGAAGACTCAGAGAGGTTAAACGACTGCCTGAGTTGCACAGCTGGTTAGTGGTGGAACTAGGGGTAAACCTTAGACTTGCTGACTTCACATCTTCCTGAATCAGGCTGTGTGGGACAACATTAGTCCAGGTGAGAGCAGGACTCCCCTGAACCCCCCTTCCTGCCTCTTGGAGGGTTCATAGGATGAAGACTGAATGAGGCAGCCCCATGTGTAACTCAGGTCACACACAAGTATCTTCCCTCCCTCCCCACCCTGGGCCACAGAGCATGGGCAGGGCCATGCGTGGTGTCATCTAGACTCTGCTTCAGGTTGGGCAAGAGATAAATGACATCAGGAAACTTGAAGGGAGGGAAGGGCGTAGTAAAAAGGACCAGTAGCTTCCTTCTTGCACTGAGTTATCTGTGGTCTTAAGCAAGCTGCCTCCCTACTTGAGGCTCCGGTGACTTGAAGAGGAAGGATGGAGCTGACTAGGTCCTTGGTATTCTGAAATTTTGTCCATCTGACCATCCATCCAGCTGTCCATCACCGTGTATCCACAAATCCACCCACTCACCTCACCATGTGCCAGGCCCTGGGCTTTACATCAGAAAACAAATGAAGATGTCCATCGCCTCACTGCCAGGGACTCGTGGTTGTGTCCAAGGGCAGCAGGCCAGGATTCCATCCTAGGGCTTTCTGCCCCCTAAGCCACCAGGCCTCACTGCAGCTCGACATTGGTCTCTTCCACTTCTTCAAGTGTCAGACCATGAGGATGGCAAGTTCAAACTGCTCTCTTGGACTGCTGTGTGTCACATGCTGGGACCCCCACTCCACAGCTACTTCCACATCTAATGCTTGTGGCAGCCTTGTGAGGCTGAGCTTCTCATGCCCCCTTCCCAGGGGAGAGGACTGAGGGTCTGAGAGGTGAAGGACTCAGCCCAGGGCCTTCTCTGTGATGTGTGTCCTGGCCACTGCTCCCCTGTGCACTCCCTGTGATCTTGATGCCTGGTTTACAGCCTGACTCTGCCGCTTGGGAAAGTTACTTCCTTCTCCCCTTCCTCTGTTTCCTTGTCTGTTAAGTGAGATAATAACAGTCCCCATCTCCTTGGATTGTTTTTTTTTTTAATTTTTTTTTTATTAAATCATAGCAGTGTACATTAATATTATCACGGGGTACAGTATAGTTTCTGTATACAATTTGAAATACTTTCATCCAACTGGTTAACATAGCCTTCATGTCTTTTTCTTAGTTATTGCATTAAGACATTTATATTCTGCATTTAGAGAGATTCATATGGACCCTTATAGGATGAACCATAGGCATAATCCCACCAATCACCCTCCCTCCACCCACCCTCTCCATTGTAAGGTATGATGCATGTGAATGGCACCCAGTGGAACTTCAAATGCATTATTATCACATCTGCTGTGTGCTACCTGTCGAGGTCACACAGGCAGAAGGTAAATTTTAAAGGGAGGGCTGACTGCTCAGTAAGTATTTGAGGGATGAAAGTGGGGAAGGAGGAGGACACCCCCTCAAGGCCACAGTCAGGGCCAGTGTGTTAGGAGCTGGTCCACAAAAGTGCAATCAGAGGCTCCATCTTCCACTGGGGGAGGCAGGCTTTGGGGCCACAATTAATTTCTTTTACCCCTGAATGGCAAGCATCAAGCCTCATTACCCTGATGAATCCATGAGCTGGGGGATTTGTGTAATCTTGTTTTCCCTTCAGCCAGCCTCCTGGAATGCCATTGTGCTGGTACGGAAGCCTCAGTAACCCCTTCAAACTCCCTGTGCCGGGTGCAGGCCCTTGCATGGCTGAGCCTCGTCTGCTCTCATGAGAACCCTGCAGAACCCTCCCTGTGCTCAGCCCCATCTGGCACCCCTAGCCCCTCTCAGCTTCCTCCAGCCTCTGATTCCCGGTTAGGTGAAGTGGAGTGAAGCCCCCCACATTTGAAATTGTTAAGACACATCCAAGCAAATTGTAGAGCTCTCCAAGCCACATAGGCCTCAGCAGGAGAGGGAACAAATGTTCTAGAAGGTCCCCATGCACCAGCAACTCTCTACCCACCTGGGCCTGTCCTCTGCTAGCATGTGCAGACCCCTGTCAGATGGACTTCAGAGACTTTGGGAGGCACTTGAAACACAGAAGATGCATCAGCAAGGTTTGTGGAGGGGTGTGGAGTTTGGGGGTTACATTGGGGTCATTTCCTGGCTTCCTTACTTCTTGGTCAAGAGGTCTGTGCTGTTTTCTAGTCCTGTGAGTCCCATCTTTAAGCTTTACCTCCTAAGGGTGAGCTGGACTCAGAAATGTTAGGTGCCCTCCTTCTGTTCACTCACCCACTTGACGATTTGGAACTTACTAGATGCCAGGCCTGGTGACAGAGCAGTGAACAGGACACTCAGCAGGGCTCTTCCCTTCACAGAAGTCGCTATTCAGGGGAGTGACAGACATGTAAGGTGCATTATACTCTTAATTCACGGGAGCATGATGGGTCTGAGAACCAACCCAGAGCACTGACCTTCAGGAGTGTCCTGCCTGGGGTCATTTTAAAATCAAGATTGACCTACAGATTGAAGAGAGTTTGCCCCTAATGGGGTGGGGGTTGACTGGGGTGTGTGCTGCTGAAGGGGCAGGATGTGGGGGCAGGGAGCAGAGGGGTGATGGGCAGGGACTCTGCCTTCCCCAATGGACCTGCTTCTGAGCCTCAGGGTAAATAAAGCTCCATTAACAAATTCCATCTTCCCAACAAAGTCTGTCACTATTTCGATGAATGGTATGGCTACCAGTGGCCCCTTGGGGGGCTGCACTACACCTTTTCATTTCTCTGCAAGTCTGTGTTGTTAAAACCTGGTATTTCATGCCACAAGCACAAATGCAATGTGGTCCTTGTAGACCACGTCCCCGATGCCTAGACTGAGCCTGACACAGAGAAGAGGGCAAGCTGCTAGAGTACTCCCATCCCAGTCCTCGTGAGCCGGAGTCATCCCCCTCCCTTCCCAAGACCTGAGCATGCTCATTTAATGGAGGGAAGTTTCCCGAAAGGTCCTTGGTGCTTCATGGCCGTGGTCCCAAGTGGTCTCTAAGGAGCACCACTACCAGGGCTGTGATTATCCCTGCTGGGGATGTGGGAATGGAGGTTGAAAGTGCAGTCATTCACCAAGGGACAGCCAGCTAGTAAGAGGGCTTACACCCAGGTCATCAGGTCTGAGCTTTGAGTGTGGAGCTCTATACCAGGTCAAACAATGCCAGTCACTTAGAATATTCTTCTCTGACACTGGACTTGGAGGTTTAGGTGTTACTAAGGTTCCTGGAGAGGGGGAAAAATATGTTCAGGTTTATTTTACATGCTGGAAATAATCAATAAAGTGTTTAATGGAGAAAAGAGCCAGAACTTTGGTCTCTCAAGCTCAACCATCAGCTCCTCACATGCAGACTTTAGGGCTGGGAAGGAATTGTTGGCTGCACGGCTGGTTGGGGATGAGGCTGGGATTTCTGCCTATGGGTGGGCTTTCCATCCCCCCAACCACATCAACAGTGGTGCTCCAGAAGCAGCACCTCCCACTCCAGGTCCTGCTGGGTGAAATGCTTGCACAAATAACTCTGCCATGGGACACCTCATTAGATGGCGTTTCATCCCTGGAGTTGCTCTTCAAGGAGCACTTGATTTGAGGTTTCAGGCTCTAAATCTCTCAAGTGTCAAGAGGTATTTCACATTGAACTTGACATGAGGGGAGGGTGGAAGACAGCAGGACCCAGAGTGAGGGATCATAAACTGATTCAGGCCCACCAGTTGTGTGATGTTGAGTAAGGCATTAAATCTTAGAACCTCCGAGTACTCATTTACAAAGTAGTATCCATCAATTAGGTGAACGTCTGAATCTGTAGTAATATTAGAGAAATTTTCAGCCATCACACCCGTGACCAAGGCTCCATGTTACTGAGATGCTGTTCTCCTTTGGGGATGCCTGGAACCTGCACGCTTATGCCCTTGGTGTACCACACAATTCTCTGAGCGATCGCTCTGCTTCTACTCTCTTCTGCCTCTAAATGACTGGGTTGGCTGAGAGCCTTGTCTTCAAGCTCTGAGATTCTTTCTTCTCCACGGTTCAATCTGTTACTGGAACTCTCTACTACATTTTCACACTCTCTGATTGCCTCTTTCATCTCCTTTATGTCATTTCTAACTGTGTCTAGATCTTTGGAGACTTCCTTCTGTCCTTTGTTAAATTCTTGGATCAATTTTTCATTTTCCTTCTGTGATTTTCCACTTTCCCGTCAATTCCCCTCCTGGTTTTTGCCTTCCATAATCTGAATTTCTTTTCTGTCATGTCCGTAATTTCTTTGTAGTCAGCGTCTTCTAAGGTAGCTACAATTGTTCCCCCTCAGGGGAGAGGACCTGGTCTGGCTCTTCATGACAGCAGTGATTTTTCTGTTGGTTCTTCCTCATCTGTGGTTGTTTCTTCTTCTTCTTTGACTCCTCATTTACAAAATAGAGATAAAAACAGTTTCCTTCCCCTGGACCTCATACAGTAGCTGTAGTAATTCAGTCAACACATGCAGTAACTGAAGTTCTGATGTGATTTTTCTAAAGCCTTAATATGGTCAGTTACTCCTTCTGTTAAAATTCTGCAACTAATCTATGCCAGTAGCTGTTTTAGGTACCAGGGATGAAGGAATAAAACAGAAAAAGAATCCTGTCTTGAGCTTGCAACACAATGGGGCAGACAGAGAGCAGACCAGATGGACACAGGCGGACAGGTAGGTGGACAGAGGCAGATAGTCTGGTTGCAGGTGGGGAACACAGAATCCCTTGGGTCCAGAGTGGGAGAAGGTGTGGGAGTGTGAGACATAATGTCTAGAAGGTAGTAAGGGGCTGGGTGATGGGAGGTCTCTGGCTTCTACTCTGTAGGAAAAGCCACTGGAGGATTTTGAAAGTGCCAAATCCTAGCCACTAGACCACAAGGGAGACTGGAGGATTTTGAGCAGAAAAGGGGCATGCTCTGCATTAGCAAAGTCCCTCTGATTACTGCCAAGATGGACAAAGGCTGGAGCCAGGACACAGACAACAGCAGTAATCTCAGGTACAAAGGGCGGCGGAGTTCAGGGAAGATGGTGAGAGACAGTGGGGCGTGACAGTTTCATGATTTACACATGCTTGTAACTACCAACTGGCTCTCACTGTATTATAATTGAGGAAGGTGAGCTTATTTTCAGAGGACACACTTTGCAGCTGGGGGAGAAGGATGCATTTCCAAGATCTTGCTTATGCTCCTTCTGAGCACCCCAAACACTCTCATCAACATTAGGCAATGCCTAAAATAGTCAGCACATATGGATTCATGAAATTGGCCTGGCTTCTAGGTTAATATCTCTGCTTCAAGGTTCTTCAACCACATGGGGTGCATGTTCACACTAACGTGAGTGCAGACCAGCTGCGCATGTGAGTGCCTACAGGACAGCATGGCTGAGAGAGACCAGCTGTTTGGTCAGTGGGTAACATCTTGTGTTTTGATGCCAGGACCCTGACACCTTAGCCTTGAAGGTACCCAAACCTTGCCCTCCACGGCCCCCGCCCAGGGTGGCCATAGGTCAGCTCATGTGGGTTGCTCTGCTTTTCAGCTCCTGTTTCTCCTTTGTGCCCTGGAAATTTCCTTTATTTGACTTTCTGAGCTTAACTGTCCATTTAATTAAGTTTTGTCCATTTTTCTTCAGGCTATAGCAGGAGGGTTTTCAGGTTGTCTAATCTACCATGTGTCTAGAAACCCATGTCATCACCATCATCTCGCAACAGGACTGATTTAAGGTCTATCAGCATCACAGTAGCCTAATTAATGACATGCATATTCCCTAGTTTCACCCCAAAACTCTTAAATTATATTTTGGGACTTTGGTGTGGGAACTTGCATTTTTAAAAATGCCCAAGGGTGATTGTGATAAACACATAAGTGTGATAATCACTGTTGGTTTGGAGGGCCGAGCTCCTTAGTTGACCCAATGCACATTTACAAAACACTTTCTGTGTGCTGGACATCACGTTTCACAGGATGTGGAAGTAAATTAGATTAGCTATTTCTTCAAAGCACTTATAGCATAGTTCAGGAGTCCACAACCCTTTTCTCTAAAGGAACAGATAATAAATACTGCAGGCTTTACAGGTCATAAAGGTGACAAAGCTGCCATAGACAGTATGTGAATGAGTGTGTATGGCTGTGTCCAAACAACTTTATTTAAAAAAACAAGTGGGTAGTTTGCCAACCCTCAGTGTAGTCAAGAGAAACGTGGTAGACAAAGGACCCAAACGCAAGCAGCCGTTGCAGCACAGGTGTGGGAGAAGAAGAGGGGCTGAGGGAAGAAGAGGGGCTGCAGGCCGCTGAGGGTGGGGGCCTAGGGGAAGAAGAGGGGCTGCAGGACTGCTGGGGGTGGGGGGCCGGGGGAAGAAGAGGGGCTGCAGGCCGCTGGGGGTAGGGGGCCGGGGGAAGAAGAGGAGCTGCAGACCGCTGAGGGTCGGGGGCTGGGGGAAGAAGAGGGGCTGTAGGCCACTGGGGGTGGGGGGCTGGGGGAAGAAGAGGGACTGCAGGACTGCTGGGGGTGGGGGGCTGGGGGACTGTTGGGGGTGGGGGACCTCCCACCTCAGCTGACACGGGAGCTGAGGCCCAAAGGGGTCCAGTGGAGCATGTGGCCGTTCACCTGTCTTTGGACATTTGAGTTGTTTCCGTTCTCTGCTATTATAGACAGAACAATCATCTTTGACTTTGTAGATTTGTCTGATTCCTTAGGATAAAAGGCACTGTTTAAGGCCTTGGGAGCCCATTCCCAGGATTCCTTCTAGAAAGCTCATACCAACTTTCATATCCTCCAGAAGGGTACAGGAGGGTCCTCTGTCCTTATCAACAGTAGCTACTAAATTTCTAAAACCAACAACTAATATCAGTTCACTGTGACAGTCAGTCTGACCTTTAATCACAAAATCAAAAATGTAGGCGAGACAGCCCTGCTTGCCTTGTTCTCATGAGATGCTCTAGTTTTTATGTCTTAATGTCAGGCACATAAAATGTATGTTTTTGGTAGCTTGGAGGCTTCGCCTGACCTGGGAGTGACTCCTTGGGGTCTGACTGCTGCTTTTTGCTGTGTGAGCAGCACAGTATGCTGGGCCCACTCTGCACAGAAGTCAGCCGTCTTCACCGTGGCTAAACTTGCGCCCACATCAGTAGAAAGAGGCCCTGGGAGCCTGTTTGATCTCAGTAGAAAGCTGACCATGGCTGGCATTTTGACATTTGGAAACAGTGAATACAATTACCCATCTGTAAACCGAAAGGGATTTTTTTCCCCTTGAAGGGAAGTGAAGGATCTTTGCCTGTGGTGGCGTTCTTTCTCAGAGACCCCCTCTGACTCGAGTGGTGTGGAGAACCCTCCACCAGATTTAATTTGAAAAAGAGTGTACTCCAGGAAGAGGAGACCAGCTAGCCTCCAAGCTCCATCTCCCTCTGCCCTGACCTTTTAATCAGAGAAGGGTGGAGGCTCCTGGAACAACCCTCACCACCGTTTTGCAGACATCATTAGGGTTGTGCCTGTCCTCAGCCCCGTGAAGGATGTGTGGTCATTTCATTACCAACAAATTAGGTTGGTGGGGTTAGACCTGGCATGATTGTCAAAGGCTCCATGGCCAGCCAGTGGCAGGGCCCGGATACAAGTTGAGTTTCCCAACTTCAAATTAGTTCTTAACCCACTTGCTGCCCCTCTCAAAAATGAATGTGTTGAAGTCTGATCCCTCAGCACCTCAGAACTTGACCTTACTTAGAAATGTATTTGTTGCAGAGGGAGTTAGTTTAGATGAAGTCATATTAGAATAGGGTGGGTGGGTCCTAAAGCCAAAGATCTGTGTCCTCATTTAAAATAAAAAAACCCAAGCTATGTGCAGGGGCATGCACCTGTGGTCCCAGTTACTCAAGGGGCTGAGGCCAGGAGCATCACTTGAGCCCAGGCCCATAGCCAGATACCACCTAAAAAAAAGCCATCTGGAGTGATAGACACATTCCGAGAGCAGACTATGGCAGACACAGGGAGAAGACCACCGTCTCCGAGTTGGGGAATGCCTGGGCCACAAGGAGTGGGAGAGAGGCCTAGAATAGATTCCTCCTCAGAAGGAATATTTCCAACACCTCAATTTCCAATTCCTAGCCTGCAGAGAGCCATGAGACGATAAATTTCTGTTCTTTAAGACATCTGGTCTATGGTACCATGTAATAGTAGCCTCAGAAAATGAGTCCATCACTTATCATGATAAAACAAATTGTAGTTCTTGAAGCAGCACAGTGTACTAAGTGTATGGCAATAGAATGTATTGAGACTTGTGTTTTATTCTCTCTCTGTCCCTAACATAGTAGAGCAGAGATGACTCCTGTTCCCCAGTATACTTTCTCCCCCACTTCAGGAGAAGAAACACCTGGCCCAATTTTAGTAGCCAAAGACTACATTTCTCAGCTTCCCTTGTAACAAGGCATGGCCATGTCTGTGTTCTCACTAATGGAATATGAGTTCAAGTATTGTGTGGGCTTCTGCTACACGTCCCTCAGGGGGGATTGCTTGCCCTTCAACTTCTCTTTCTTTACCTTAGTTGCAGGCTGGCACGTGGTTGTATATCTAGCCAGGCTAGCCATGAACAATCAGTTCCCATCGTGTGGGCATGGAACAAGATAGAAGGACCCTGGGGCCCTGAGTGATCTTGTGGAGCAGAGTTCCTTGCCCACCCTGGGCTGCCTGCTTTCCTCTAAACAATCACGAGGCAGGGGAAGAAGGTTTTATCTTATTTGAACAACTATGTTAGGAGCTTTGCCTGCATAACTTAACATATATGTGTGTTTGCCCTGTGCTGATTTTGGAGATGATTGTGTTGTAAGCCTGGAAGCAGAAGTTGCCCCCAGCCTTTCCGATTTACTGCCTCTTACAATAAGTTTTCTGAGGTGTAATCGACATACAGTGTTCAAAGCTGGAGCCTGGAGGGAGAATTGATACTGGAGTTCCAGTGGAGGAGATGCCAAAGTGCCCTACTTCCCCAAAGTCACATTTTCCTCTATCGGGATCCTACTAGGAAATGAGGACATATTCAAGCCAGGTAGTTGAAGGAACTATTTCCAAAGTGGGGTTAAGGAATTTTGCAAGTTGTGATGAAGCCCCTGAGACTAGCAACACTGAGAGACACTCTCATTTGACTCAAAGGGCCAGGGGAGGTGTGTGACCAGACCCAGCAATAGGTATAGCCACAGTTCTGGAATGTCACTTAGGGTGAGTGTACCCTCCCACAGAGGGGCCCAGGCTCTGTCACCTGGGGCCCTACAGGAAAGAGACTTCCTCCTCCTTTACTCACAGTTCTTGCCAATCCTTCTTGTTGGCTGACCCCAACTGGAAGCCAGAGGACTCCACTGACCAGACACGTCCTGGACATGAGCAGCATGGCAGAGGTAAGGAATCTGCCTGAGGGGCAGAGGAAGGCCATGGAGTGTGAGTCTTGGAGGCCTGAGAGTCCATGGGGGAAGTAGGTACTTATGCTAACAGCGCATACCACACCTCTGTGCTTTGTCTTATGGATGCGAAGGCTCAGGGGACAGCAGCAGGAATGATGAGAAGTTGTTAACTCCTTGTAGAGATGAAGCTCAGAAGGCTGAGTTGCCAGCCACACTGGGTGGCTCAGTGGTATTGCTGATGTGTGGAGGGGATGGCAGGATGGGGTGCACAAGAACATTCCCAGTAGAGGAAAAGCTTGTGCATGCAGGGCTGGAGCCATGAGCCAGACACATCTAGGGACTGCAGGTGGCATAGACTGGCTTTATTGTGGGCTACATCTCTTAAAGAAAAGGGGGATGGTCTAAGGTGCTCCTTTCTGCTGCTTCCTTCTGACACATTTCAGTTAGGCTGGGTTGCTGGGCAGGAATGGTGCCAGGCAGGAACTCCTGCTGAACTTGAGCGGTCTCTTACTCCACCACTGAGACAGATCATGGTTCTTCATTGCCCTTCAAAGTGCCTACACTGCCAGAGAGGGCCATTTCCACCCTAGTCTGAATGAAGGAATTCTACAGCCTCCCAAAGCCAGAAAGAAGGATTTCAGCTGAAGAGAGAGCTCTTCTTGCCAGCTCAACAGATTCCAACCCTCTTTCTCATTTTTTTCTTTTTTTTTTTTTTTGAGACAGAGTCTCACTCTGTCACCCAAGCTATAGTGCCATAGCAGCATCATAGCTCACAGCAACTGCAAACTCTTAGTCTCAAGCAATCCTCCTGCCTCAGCCTCCTGAGTAGCTCGGACTACAGAGGCCCGCCAACCTGCCTGGTGGGTTTTTCTATTTTCAGTTGAGATGGTCTCACTCTTGCTCAGGTTGGCATTTTTATTTTCCTTCTTGCATTCTACTTTGTTAAGTAAACACCAGCCGGGGACCAAGCCCCATGCACTGCCACACTGCTAGGCCTACCTGGCTAGCCTCAGGCTTGGAGGGGCTCCTGGAGCCCAGGGATCTCTGGTGCTGAATGTGGACAGGAGCCAAGCTAGAGAGAGCTTCCTCCTGGATGGCCTGCACCTGGTTTAGGGAGCTTGTATATGGAGGCTGAGATTCAGAGGCTGGTAGAGCCTGGGAAAATGAATTCTTGAGAAGGCTTAAAAGTGATTCCAATACAGTCAGGTTGGGGAAAATTTGGTCTTGAGCCTTTTTTGGGGGAGATATAGTGAGCCCAAGGCTTGGCAGGGTCCCCATCCTCCATCCATACTGTCCACACAGTTGTGTGACCTCTGTGCACAGAGTATTAATTTTATGTTTTACAAAGGAAACAAAGAGAAAAACTGTTATTTTCCTGATTAACAGGAAAGTTGTCCAGTTGGTGCACTTGCATTACATCCCTTGAACACAAAACTCCGGCTTTTTCGTTTTCATTTGTTTTATTGGATTGTATGGAGACATCTTAAGAGAGGAAGGAGGGGGTGAAGGTTAGGGTTCTGGGATGGTGGTCACTTTGGCCAAACTGTTCCCAGAGACTAAAGTGGACATGAGGAGCCCTTCACCGAGTGGACGCTTGTTTCCTTCCAGAGAATGCCTGGGCTTATACTTCCAAACAAGCCCAGGGCTTTTCTGGTTACTGGTTTGAACATGGATTCCTGGCCACACGCTCCTCTTCTCATAGCTTCCTTCCCGCAGGGGCAGCGTGGTCATCTAGGGTGGATTCTTAGAGGACCACTCTTAAAACTTTGTGATTCTCCGAGAATAACGCAAAGCACAGTATCAGTGCCGTGATGTGTCACAATGAGGCTCCCAGACTGTATTTACCCACTGAGGGAAGGCATCTTGATCCCCAGAGCAGGGCACACTCTCAGTGTGAGGGGACTTGCTCCCTGTGGCAAGGGGCGTGGCCCCCATGGGTGTTCCCTCTGCAGAGTGTCCCTGATGCTTGTGACCCAAGCACCACATGCCTCTAGCAATGTTATCCTGGTGTATGGGGGGAACATCAAGCAGAGGTGACTGTGATCAGTGACCACCGGAGCACCTAGGGTCCCACCTGGCCTGGACATGCTGTGGAAAGGACTTCTAGAGACATCCTTGGGCCACTCTACTGACTGGTAGGGAAAAGGGTTCAGAGAAACATGTGGCAGCAACATGTCACTGACCTTCCCTGGAGCAAACAGCCTTGTTAGAAGGGGTGTCTTGAACTCTGCGTCTGCTGTTTAGACGTTGCTCTGTGTCATTAATTGCTTAGAAGGGACACAGACCTGCTGGGCTGGCCAAACTCTCAGGGGGAGGGGACATGCCACAGGGGCTTCTGAGCTGCCTGTCTCATCTATCCAGGTGTGACTTTGGGGATCCTGACCTTAGTAGGTAAGGGAGTGTCCTCAAAATCAGAGCACCTTGGGTGCTGACCTGCACTGCTCCAGGGAGGCAGCAGAAGGGGACTTGTGGGACTTGCCCTGCTCACAGAAGGCCACACCTGAGCTGGAGAGGCCCATGTCTAACATCTAGACAAAGGCCCTTTGCTGTGACACCAGAAGCTGTGTTTCTAGTCCCAGCTTTTCATTTGAGCTGAGAATGACATTTTTTTCATTTGTTCCAAGTTTGTGAAAAGTAGTCTTATTTTTCTTCCTTAAGCATTACCTTCATTAAAATTTTACATGTACCTTACTGAAAGGGTCAAAGAATTTCCAGTCCTTGCTGTGGAAACCAGCTGCTCTTCTTTCCTTCTGCCCGGTCCCCAATTCACAATGTTCAGCTCTTTTGATTGCCTTTTTTGGCAATGACCTTCATAATATGAAATAATGTGCTTATGTTCCTACTTCTTAACTTTTTGGTTTGAATTCCCACCGTAAAGATCAAACAGGGATCTATGAAGATCCCTCTCCTTCCACCAAACTTTGAATCTTTCCAGTCTGCCAATGTGTTTCTATCTGAATTTGGTTTTGATTAATATTTGCCTTTACATCGTTCTAACTCAGTAAATGCTATTCAGGCATGTCACGTACTCTGTACATTTTTATTGCAGAGGAAGAATCTCCTGGAGGTTTCCTTTTTTTTTTCTTTTTAAAATATCATTAAGGCTCGGCGCCTGTGGCTCAATGGGCTAAGGCGCCAGCGACGTACACCTAAGGTGGCGGGTTTGAATCCCCAGCCCGGGCCGCCAAACAACAATGATGGCTGCAACCAAAAACTGGCCGGGTGTTGTGGCGGGCGCCTGTGGTCCCAGCTACTTGGGAGGCGGAGGCAGGAGACTCGCTTGAGCCCAGGAGTTGGAGGTTGCTATGAGCTGTGATGCCATGGCACTCTACCCACACAGTAATCTGTTGTACACACTTTGTACTTTGTACTTTGCTCTTGAGTGTGTGAGAAGCCTCAGCTGTTCTGGTGCCAGGGCTAATGGGAGCTGCTCACAATCTTTGAAGACGATCAGACCTGGCCTCCTGCCTTTTTTCCATATAATTTTTAATAAGCCAGTAATATCTCTCCAAGTACTATAGACCTCTGGCTTGAACCAAGAAACCTAGAATTGTTTAAGAGAACATTAATTTCCTTCGAACTAGGATTATAGGCCGTCTAGAACTTCTTAATGAATGGCCACACTGCCTTTGTGAAGCATTTATATATTTACCAGTGCAGATTTGAAGGTTACATTAAATATGGCGAGTTGTGCTTTCTGGAAATGGGGGTCTTCTAGAATGTGCCTGGTGCTCCATCATTTCTCTGGGGAGACTTCTGGGGTCATTGACCTCTCTGCACATGTGCTCCCTCATGTCTTACTCTTATTTTATGGGTTTTGGTAACTGAAACTTTTTAAGACTTAATCCCACCATTTTGTTGAAGATAAGATCAAGTTTAAATCCTGCTTTATTTCATTTTTTTGATTTCTTCTCTCTTGGGCTGAAGTAGTGAGGACATACTTGTACAAAACCTAGAATCTCAGTTAAGAGCTAATGCTAATTGGCCGGATGACACTGAACAAGAGCCGAGCTCCTCTGAATCTCAATTTCTTGGTAAGTGTTAAACAAATCATTCTTAACCTGCTCTGACATTCTGTAAATTGAGCATACTTGCTCCTGACTCCACAGTTTCCGTGGAATCAGAGGACTGAGATGTTGATGAACCTCCCTTAAGACTCCAAATTGAACCGTGAGGAGGACCCTACTGGGAACCTTTCCAAGGCCCCGTTCTCCAGGGAGGAAAAGTGAAGATTTCTTTTAAGAGAGATTGTCTATTGGACTTTTATCCCCTTCTGATTTCAAGCACAGAGGTACTGCTAATCTGTAGTGGGTTTTTTGTTTGTTTTTGCTGTGAAAATGGTTTTGTGAGAAAATGCAACCAGTGCAATTATACTGAACTTTCATAATATGAAATGTTAATAAAACGGATGCTTGACCAATAAAATACTTGATGCCAAATTAAATCTGCCTGAAGGGAATTCTACTTTGGAGCAAGCTTCATGGGAAAGAGGATGAAAAGGAGAATAATGTTTTTGAGCCACTATATGAATTTCCCCAGAAATAAAATTCTGTATATATGTTGCAACATCTTTGGCTCGCCTGGAGGGAATAAAACATAGTTGCCAAAGATGTGTATGTGTTCTAAGGACAGATTTCTTAGGTTCAAACCCTGACTTTGCTACCTTTGGCCAAGCTACTTAAACTCCTTGTGCTTTCAATTCCTGGTGTATAAGTTGGGACTAATGGAGTATTTTCCTCATAGTGTTGTTGTGGGGATTGAGTTTATGCCTAAAGGTTAGTTGGTAATGTCTGGCACACAGGAAGTGTGCAGTCCACATTAGCTGACACTGTTAGGAAGTCACAGACTTGAAATGGTACTTGAGAGATTATGTATTGAACACATATGCCGTGTGTTCTTTGCACTGGGGCATGAGGTTTCCTTCCCTGTTTTACTAAAAAGGTATTTGGGGCCTTGAACTATTTTTTTTTTTTTTTGAGACAGAGCCTCAAGCTGTCCTCCTGGGTAGAGTGCGATGGGATCACAGCTCACAGAAACCTCCAACTCCTGGGCTCAAGCGAGTCTCCTGCCTCCGCCTCCCAAGTAGCTGGGACCACAGGC
>CAUYQV010042615.1:0-20273 GCA_963574575.1 Galagoides demidoff | reverse complement strand
GATATAGGTTTTTTTTCAACATTTCCACTTCTTTCTGGCTAAGTCTAGGAAGATGGCATGTATCCAAGTATTGGTCTGTTGCCTTTAGATTTTCCTACTTCTGAGAATAGAGTTTTTTTGTGATATTCTTTAAGAATTTTTTGAATTTCTGATGAGTCTGTTGTTATTTGGCCTTTATCATTTCAGATTGATGAAATTAGGGATTTTACTCTTTTATTTCTGGTTAGATTAGCCAAATGTTTATCTATTTTGTTGACCTTTTCAAAAAACAACTTTTTGATTGATTTATCTATTGTAAAATTCTTTTGTTTTCAAATTCATTTAATTCTACTCTAATTTTAGTTATTTATTTTCTTCTGCTGGGTTTGGTGTTGGAATGTTCTTCCTTTTCCAGATGCTTGAGATGTCTGCTTAAGTTGTTGACTTCCTCTCTTTCTGTTCTTTTAAGGAATGCTTGCAATGCTATAAATTTCCCTCTTAGGACTGCCTTTGCAGTATCCCAGAGGCTCTGGTAATTTGTGTTTTCATTATTTTTTGTTCCAAAAAATTAGTAATTTCCTTCTTAATCTCATCTATGACCCAGCTATCATTCAGCATGAGGTTATTTAGTTTCCACATCTTTGTATGAGTATGCAGATTCCTCATATGTGACTGAGTTCAACTTTTATTCCATGATGGTCTGAGAAAATGCAAAGAATAATTTCTATTCATTTAAATTTGCTGAGGTTAAACTTGTGACCTAAAATGTGAACAATTTTGGAGGATGTTCCATGGGCTGATAAGAAGAATGTATATTAAGTTTTGTTAGGATGGAATGTTCTGTAGATGTCTGTTAAATCCAATTGTTGAATGGTTAAGTTTAAGTCTAAAATTTATTTTCTTAGTTTTTTATTGGAAGCTTTAGCCAACTCTGCCAAAGGGGTGATAAAATCTCCGACTACTATGGTGCTGGAGGAAATCAAGTTGCTCATGTCTGTTACAATCTCTCTTATAAATTGAGGTGCATTCTGGTTGGATGCATAAATGTTAATAATTAAAATCTCATCATGTTGAATATTGCCCTTAACAAATATGAAGTGACCATTTTATCTTTCCTTACTTTTGTTGGTTTAAAGCCTATTGTATCTGCAAATAAAATTGCAACACCTGCTTTTTTCTGATTTCCATTTGCCTAAATTATAGATAACCATCCCTTCACCCTGAGTCTATATTTATCTTTTAAGGTAAGATGGGATTCTTGTATGCAGAAGATATCTGGCCTGAGTTCTGTATCCAGTCACCCAACCTGTGCCTCTTTAGAGGACAATTTAAGCCATTCACATTAATTGCAAAAATTGATAAGCCTGGTAGAATTTGGGACATTGAGTTTTTCAAAATCCAGTGGACATTTTTAATCCTTTTGCCACTGTGGAAGTTGGAGTTTGATCAAAAGTTTCAGAGTGAGTTTACTTTGGTGGTAGAGCATTGTGCTTGGCATTTTGGAGGATAGGTCTAAGAATATCCTGGGGAGCTTGTTTAGTTATGGCAAATATCTTCAATATGTGAATATCATTAAAGTATTTAATTTATCCATCATAAATGAAGCTCAGTTTAGCTGGATACAGTACCCTGGGTTGAAAGTTATTTTGTTTTAGGAGGTTAAAAGTCAATGGCCATCCTCTTCTAGCTTGAAAAGTTTCAGCAGAGAGATCTGCAGTCATTCTAATATTCTTCTTCTTGTAGGTTATGGATTTCTTACATCTGGTTGCTTGCTGAATTTTCTCCTTCATATTAACTTTAGCGAGGTTAATTATAATGTGTCTAGGAGATGTTTTAGCTGGATTGAGTCATGCTGGGGTTCTGAAACTGCTATCTGAATTTCAGAATCTCTTGCCATGTTTGGGAAGTTCTCCTTGATTATCTCTTGGAGTAGGGTATCTGGGCCTTTTGAAGCAACCTCTTCTCCTTCAGGGATTCCTATAAGGCAAATGTTTGCTCTTCTGGAGTGGTCCCACAATTCTCTCAGAGACTGTTCTATTTTTTCTCTCCACTTTGAGCATTTGGGAGAGTTCAAAAGCTTTGCCTTCAATGTCATAGATCCTTTCTTCTTCCTGTTCTGTTATGTTACTGAGGGATTCTACTATATTTCTCAGATCTTTAAGGGCTGCAAGTTCTTGCTTCAATGTGTCAAAATCTTTGTTGATTTTTGTCTTTGAATTCATTGAATTTTTAAGACAACTTTTGAATTACTCATTAAAATTCTAATTCCGTCTTTACTTCCATTCTGTTGATTTTATTTGCTATCTAAATTCTGAACACAATTTCTGACATCTCAGCCATTTGTTTATGAATGGGATCATCTGGTGTATCTTTTTGTTATCCCTTTGGGGAGTTGATCTACTCTGATTATTCATGTTGCCAGAGTTTTTCCACTAATTCCACCCCATGATTATTTTTCACCGTTTGGCTAGATGGGAAGGTAAGATGAAATTGGGTTGGGCTCTCCTGGAGTTGTCATTAACCAGCCCTTTGCCAAGGATCTGGGACCTGTGACTGTAGCTATTTCCCCTACAGCTTTGCAAAGGACCTATACATTCTTACAGTCTGAAGCTCTGGGGATCTTCTTGGTTTGGTGGGGTTAGGTAGCTCTGTCTTGTATTCAGCTGGTCTTTGTCCAATCCTACTAGATCAGTGACTCTGGGTTGAAGTCTCAGCTCTGGAGAAATACAAGCATCTAAGTCGCCCCCCCCCCCATAGGCAACAACTGGAAGAGGAAAAATCAACCCTTCCCATTACCACACAACCAGGGTACAACCCAAGAGGGTTCCTTGGGTGATTGGCCCGGGCTAGGCATTCCAAACCAATTGATCCTGTCAGTACCAACTCTCAAGTAGGAGAGTTCGAAATGTCCCCAGCAATTAGATAGCAGAGGTCTACTAGCTGCTCCAGTGCTCTGTGGAGTCAGAAATTCTTACCCGGTAGCAGGGTTGGACCAGGGGCTAGTGTCTCTTTCCCCAAATTGCACCTCATTCATGCCCAGGCACTGGTAACCCCATGGAACTGTGGTCCTGCTTCCTCCAATAAGCAGATGTGCCAGGGCTTTGCACCTGCCAGAGTTAAAGGAAAGTCAATGCCACCTCAGCCTAGCCACCACCCTCTGCCACCAGCTGACTGGGGGAGCTAAGGCTTGCCTGCCTCAGATACTCAATGGCAACTGGGTAGTGTTCCATGTGAGCTCAGTCCAAACCTGAAGATATGTCAGCAAATGGTTTTCTCCCTAAGGCACCTCACCTTTGCCTCAGCCACTCTGCAGTACTGGTATCTCTATAGGGCGATATCTGGCTTCTTCTGGCAGTCCTCAGTGTTGGGGAGGTGTCTCTCCAAGATTAGGCCCTGGTAGGATCGCTCTAGTGGTGCTGAACCTTCATGGGAAGTACCCCTACACAGCTTTCATGGGAGGCAGCTATAGCAGTGGCTCAAGACCATGTGACCAGCTCCAACAGCAGGGTGGGGCATGCTGTGTGTGGTTCTGGCAGGGTGAAGCACCTGGTGCATGGCTCTGGCAGGGCTGAGCAAGGGGTGCTAGGCTCCAACAGGGTGGGGCATGCAGCTCGAAAGCCTCCTCCTGAAGCTGCTTTGCACTTTTGCAGAGCCAAGCCCCCACCCTTTGTCTGCAGTACTGCTGGACACTGTTACAGTGCAGCTTTTCTACCACATCCCTTGCAGTGCCAGACCTGGCAATGAATCGCAGACATTCTGGTCTCTGCAGGGATTAGTCTTTTGGGCCATCAGGTGAGGGGAAAAGGGTGGACTGGAAGTTGAAAATGGAAGGGAAATGTTAGTTCAACTTTCCTGCCAGGTAAAAGAGTGCTCAGGGTCACAGTAGGGTCCCTCTGGAGAAGCAGTACCCACTTCCTGCAACTCTCTCTTGTGGGGTGAGACAAGAGGTCCTCATTTGACCAGTCACCTGTAGAAAACCTACAGTGAGCAAAAAAAAAAAAAAACAATTCTCTTTGGCGAGGGGATGAATACTTTTCCTTTGGGATGAGTTTGTACCTGAAATTTGCTTTCTGGGAGTCGCAGCTTGCCTCAGCAGAGGTGACATGTAGTTATCACTCTTCTCTCTCAGCTCAGCTCCCAGTCTTCAGCTTTATTGGGTACTTTCTGGTCATTATCCTTCCCTCTGGACGGGAGCTTCTGTCGAAACCTGGCTCCAGTCAGTCATCTTGCCCCTTCCCTTCAGTGAACATTTTTAAAATGAATGCATGAATAAAAAATGACTTGAACTTTAATTAACAAATGCAAACAATGTAACCTAATTGTGCTCATCCTTATATTAATCTGAAATTTAAAAAAGAATAAAGTTTTCTCTATGAGAAAAAATTTATAAAGAATGAATATTAATGCAATTTACTGGAAACAACATAACCATGAGTAGGAATGGTCCTTAGCAGCAATCAGGCAGAGATAAGTCAGCATGCTAACCCCTTTCAATGCTCTTTGGTCCTTGGCTAATAATGTCTAAGACATGCATTTTACATTGTATGACTTTTCACAAACAATCTTTGGCACAAAACTGGCATTGTTATAGACAGAAATTTTCTAACAGAAATTTAATAATAATGGTGCTTTAATCCATTTGTCCCTTCTTTGCAGATGTATCTATGACAATATGTTACTTTCAAAGAATTTTTTTAACAATAATTAATCTCTAATTGTTTTTCAGACCAAAAAGGACCATCAACAGATTTCACCTTATATTCAAGTTTAAAGCATCTGGAGGATTTCTTTTTATCACAGCTTTACAGATAATTTCATTCAGGGCTGGATTTGGAGGATGAGTTCAAGGTCTTTACAGATGTTGTATCCTTACAGTCATAATGGTGATCCTGCAATTAATAGTCCTATTTTTAAAGATCACATTTTCCACCCAATACCCCAGTTCCCATATATGGGCCCCTGACCTGTGATGACAGGTGATGACACTTCAAACTTTAGTTGCTCTGAGAATAAAGTGCTTACCTGAGTCTTTTCTCTTTCCAACATGTGTTCAAAGAAGAGCAGATCTTCCCTAGACCCTGAGTGTTAGGATTTCATTTCCCTTCCACAGAAACATAAGACATGAAGCCACTGACCTCATTGAGATCTCAATAACAGGCAAGAATAATGAAGGAAGTAAACTATAGCTAAGACTAACAGACAAAATGGTAAATTTAGTTCACAGTTCAGTAGTCCCCCATGCTTTCTGCCTAACTATGTTTATAGTCATTAGTCACCTGTGTGGGTCTTAATGAATGGACAATAACCCACAGCAGAAAAAAACACATCTTTGATGGGGAGTATATCATCATAGCTTAAGAGCCTGGAAAAGAAGTTAGGCAGGTTGGGATCTACTTAGCATAGTTGGTCCTAAACCACAGAACAGAAATGAGCACTCAGCAGAGAAGTAGAATATAAACAGAGTCAGGAAACTGACTGAGAACACCCTGGGTAAGATGATAGCTTTGTGGTTACACTCCTAGAGCCTTGGGAAATAACATAGAGTAAACCAAGAGTCAAACTAGGGATAACCAAAAAGTCACCATGGCTACTTTAATAAATCAGTGTATTTAGATTTTATCAGCTCAGGCTCTGTAGTTGAACTGACTGAGAACACCTTGGGTAAGATGATAGCTTTGTGATTACACTCCTAGAGCCTTGGGAACTAACATAGAGTAAACCAAGAGTCAAAAGTCATCATGGCTACTTTAATAAATCAGTATATTTAGATTTTATCAGCTCAGGCTCTGTAGAATCTGAATTCAAACATAATTCTCCAGATCCATGAGGATTTTTTTATTATTCCATATAATCAGTAGATACAGAAAAGAACACATACATTTATTGCACAAATATTGAAGATATAGTTCTATAATAGGTACTCTTGAGTATGAAGGACACCAAGAAATAAAAAACAATATTTCTTCACTAAAACTCACAAACTTTGAAAGAAGATAGAAAAGTAAATAAACAATTACAATATAATGAGATATTACATACAAAAGGCACTATGTAAGCCCAGGAGAGAATAAATTTTACATAAAAGTTTCAACAAAGAAGGTGACAGTTGAAGGATTATTGGATATTAGACAGATAACATCGTCATTATTATTTAAAACGTCAAAGTAAACCTAGACAAGAAGGAAAATTCCTTATTTTGATAAAAAATATCTTCTCAAAAACTACAGAAAAAAAATCTCCCTTACATGAAGCCCAAGAATTTAGGATGACCATTACTGCAACACTTTACAACATTTTTCTGAAGGACATAAATAAAATATAATTTAAAAAAGACCTAAAAAAGACAATTACTGTTGTTAAATAGTATTTCATCTTAAATATTTTTCATCTTAGAAAACTCTTAGAGCAAGTAAGTTAGTAGAGGGCAAAAAACATATTGTACATGATATTAGCAAAGATAGATTTGAGTGAGAAATAAAAGAAAGAATATATAAAGAGTCTGTGTTTTATATGTCAGAGATGATGTTAACCTATGTAAGGGACTTTGGGTCAAGAAGACATCTGAAGTAGGTAGAAGACAGAGGATAAAGAATGAGCCTGCTTTTGAATACAATGTGTTCAAGATGACTAAGGTATTTGAGCGGAGATTTCATTTATATAGTAACAAGGGTAAAATAAAATGAGACTACATGGCAATAGTAGTTAGCCTCCAAGTCTTGGAGGGGTACCAAACAAGACTGATTTCTCACCCACACAAAGTCAAATGCGAGCTGAAAAGGTAGAGACCTGGCTCATCTTGCAGCAAGTGGCAAGAGATTTTGAGATATTATTAAGGACAATGTCCAGATACACCTTACATCACATCCACCCACAATTCTTCAGCCAAAACTCTATCACATGACTCAGCTTCCCTATATGAAAGCCAGGAAAAGTAGTCTTTCCAGGAAGAGCAAACAGTAAAGATAGAACATTTTCTCTGCTAAAAGAGAACTGACAGAAATATACATTTTGAGCCTAGGGATGAGATTTTCATTAAATTTATTTGCTAGGCACTTCTTGAAATTCTAAATTAGAACTCCAATTTTGTCACAAGGAATTTAAGTATAATCATATCTGTTTTATCTACTTTACGTGGCTGCCATGGAAATATTAAATGATTACACAGAAGAACTAAGTTCTAAAACAGTATATAAAACAAAACAAATGCATGTACTTTAGGTATGCTTTGTACAATACTTCAAGTATAAGTGCAAACAGAAAGGACTACAATAACTTTCTACTTTGATTCTGGCTTCCTGGGCAGCATGCCGCCAAAATGGAAGTACATCTATGTAAGTGTGTGTGTGTGTGGTCCTTACTCATCTCTTCACAGCTGAGGACAGCTGAGAGTACCAGACAATTTCCTCTACCTAGGGGTTGGCAAACTTTTTCTATAAAAGATCAGATAGCATATTCAGAGTATGCCAAAAAAAAAATGTAGAGGGTGCCAAAAAACATACACATTTTAAGAAAGAAAAAATAAACTGTATTAAAATTATAATACTCAATTTATCCTGATAACAAAACATGAATACAAGTCACATTTGACGTCTGCAATTAGAACACGTGCTGGGAACATCGTACTACACATTGCTATCAAAATTCAATTCAACTTTGAAAAGTGAAACAAGGATAACCTCTCTTAAAATGTGTATATATTTTTTTGGCATGCCCTGGTATTTTAGGTTTTGTGGGCTACATGAATAAGGTCACTGTAGGGGACTGTCACAACTACTCAGCTCTACCATTTGTTGAAAAAGCAGCCACTGAAAATAAGAATGGGTGTGGCTATGTTCTAATAAAATTTTATTTGCAAATATAGGCAGTATGCAGAGATCACTGGATCATCCAAAAAAAAGTTTTTTCTGCATGCAATAGAAAGGACCTATGTATTAGACTTGGATAATGTATATGTGGTGCCAAAAGGCATTTTCCCAACCCCTAACATTCTTATAAATCACTCTTGCCAATAGCTATCATTTTACTGGGTGAGCAAAAAAGCTTTTTCTGGCTCCAGGATGGGAACAGGAATCCACGAATGAGCTTACATCAATCTTATCAATCAGACATTGATAGGGAAATCTTCATAGATATAATTGCATGATAAAGACCAGACAGATCCTTGCAGTGGTAAACAGCTAAAATATCCATAAAGCTTAAACAAGAAAGAGAAACTGAAGATGTTAAACCTTTAAGTGAGGCTCAGCAAAATCAATTTATGCTCAAACTATGTATTTTAGCTGAGAAATCTCTGTGTGCCACCAGCTTTTTTTGCATAAAGGAACACAGTATTTTAACAAACCAACATAGCAATGCTATTTGTAATTTGTGATGCTCAGGAACTTACGAACAGACTGTTCGTTAATGCATTCATCCGTCGTTTGTTCAGCTTGTAAAACACCCAACTGTCAAAATATTTATTTATGAAAGGACTTCATATCTACTATATCTGTTATTAATGTTTTTCTTTCCACTCTCATAATTTATGCTGCACACTTACACAATCCTCTGTCGCTTCGGGAATGACAGAGTGGTCTGCAAAATACTAAATTCTCTACCAGTTACGATAGGAAAGAACATAAAACTTAGCCTTGGCAGAATTTTTTTTATGGTATTTCTGGGAGATGCCTTTCTCATCTTTACAACAGCTGCTAAAAGAAGGTCTTGCTCCAAAGACATTATTGAGCTGGGAGAAAAAAAATCTCTATGGTTGAATAGCACTTGCTTATACTTTCTGGCTAACAAGTTAATACAATAGAAACTAATTATTCTGTTGGGTTAGAGGCCATTCACAGTAAAAAGACAGCCTGGGAGGAGGAGACACCTTTTCTCACCTCTCTGCTCCTCTGCCCATAGGGTGCTGAGTGCTGTGAGCTGCACTGATTATATTAAGACAATTATATCTCTGTCAGCATTGTCAGTGACAGGTGTGTTTGGGACTGAAGCTTTAGGAGACTTTCTCATTCTCTCCCCTTTGATTATTGTCTTCCTCACGCAGCTGCTTATTGATCTTATGCTCAACCCCCTGGCAACTGGAGGGCTGGGATCTCACCTGCTAATTACATTTGCTCTGGTTGGAAAACAAACCCATGCTGGGAAGGCACCTGCAGAATTAATGGGCATGTTATAAATTTAGAAACCTTATTCCTACGTTCATTGGCAGCTTTCTTATAAAATTTATGTAGGACATTTTCCTGTAACCCAGTTTATAAAGAGCTTTCATTCTTAAATTTAATGTAAACTTCTGCTAGCATAGCCTATTTTCTGTGTTTAACGTATTATTATAAATCTGTTACTCAGAGCTATAAATGCAATTCCTTCAACAAGTCTTATCAGTTGCCAGGTATATGCAGTGCATGTGAGAAGAACAGTGGCAGATGCCATGAGATGGTTATTGTGACTAGAAAGAACCATCACTGAAGCCCAGATGGTAAGGACTGGAGCTGAGCTTTAAACGAAATATTCAGGAGTGTCAAGAAATGACGATGAATGAAGTAATTCAATTATTAATCTAGAAAATAAAACTCAGGACTAGGCAAAATATCTTCTCTAAAAAAAAAAAAAAAATGCTTCTGCCACTTCCAACTTCTCTCATGATGAGATAAGCCGCTATTCTCATCATTATCCATTCAGTGATCTGAACCTGAGCTAGAAATTACCTATTAACAATTAGTACATCCAGGACTCACCCATGAAAAGACCTGGATTCAAACCATACCTTCCCAAATTACTAGCGTGTGACTTTGGGCAAGTTGTTTAATCTTTCTAAGTCTTCACATCCTTGTGAAAACTGGGGAATAATTATTTTCATTTCTCTCAGTTTTACAGTGAGGATCAAATATAAGATAAAATGAATGGATGTTTATGGACCCGTATAACTCATTACAAGTGGGAGGTGTTTCCTTTTTAACTTTAATTCTCCCATCATTTATAACATTTACAAATTACAATCATTATTATTGTAATTCAATACATTTTTGTAATTGAAAGCCATATAGAATGGGTATGACTTAAAAGCAAAGTTAGAATAAATCTATGAATCATCTACGGAAAATAGTCCAAGAAAACAACTTTTTCCCTCAAGATGGGCACATAGAGCATCAGAAGAAGGGGAGAGAGATGAGGATGCCGTCAAGACAGGCCTTACTCACGGGGCAGTGACAAGCAGCAGCGCTTAGGAGAGGGAACATGTGGGCTCTTGTATGGCTTTTTGAAGGATTGCAGCCAAGATTCTATTTCATAAAACCTCTGACAAGTCAGATTATGAATGTGACGACTATTTGTAAACTAAATTATGTCAATTGTAGCAATAATACTTTTATAACAGTCAGTCCCTCTTAGAAAGAGGACTCAAGGATCATGCTATACATTTAGCTGTCTTGTCTCTTGGATCTCATTAATTCTGGGATCGTTTCTCAGCTTTTATCTTGTTTGATACTGAGATTTTTAAAGAATACAGTGTGTTTATTTAGAGATTGTCCCATCATTAGAGTTTGTCTGACGTTTCTCCTGACTTGACACAGTGTATTCCTTTTTAGCTGCAATATTACATAAATTATACACCTTCATAATGTGTCTTATTAGGAGAAAGGGGGTGGCAGTTTACCCCATTACTGGTGATACTGATTCAGCTAAGTTGGTAAATGACATCCCTATTTCTCCAGGGCTTTTTCTTTTGTGATTAATAAGTAATTTATGGTGAAATAGTTGATACAATGTAAATGTTATGGTTCCCAGCAACAGTGTTTTTATTATTAGCATATATTGGTGATTTTTGTCTAAATCAATTACTGTGATGGTTTCTAAATCATGATTACGTAATTCTACAATTCCTATTATTTTATTAAATGACTTTGTACCATAGGGAACATCTTTCTTTTTTCTTCTATTTATCTACTCCGTCATTTCTGTCAGTATTGACTCAAAAATTATAATAAAACTTAACAGGTTAGGCTGGGCATGGTGGTTTACACCTGCAATCTTATTGTTTTGAGAACCTGAGCCAAGAGTGTAGCTTGAGGCCAAGCCTTTGAGGTCGACCTGGGCCATAGTGAGATCACATCTCCACAAAAATTAAAAAATAAAAAGTACTAACCAGGTGTGGTAGCACATGTCTATAGTCTCAGCTATTTGAAAGGCTGAGGCAGGAGGATTGCCTGGACCCAGGAGTGTGAGGTTGCAGTGAGTTATCATGATACCAGTACCATTCAAGCCCTAGCAACAGAGCAAGATTATGTCTCAAAAAAAAAGGTGATAATTCATTATGTGATTCATTTCAATTTTGTTTATCGTCCCATATTTGGGTAATGGGAACCCTTCCAATCTGTTGACTGCTGTGTCCCTTGGACCTGATTTATGTTTTATGTTATTAGCCTGTCCTTAGTCTTCGGTGCAATCAAAGATTATTTTATAATTTGATATTTGTTCTAAGCTCCTCTTACGTATGGGCAGAGTAGATGATGACAGACACAGAGATACTTAAGTAGCATACACAGAGAGACAGGCAGCTTAAGGAGAACAACAAAGTTAACAAATATTAATAATTGGTAAATCTGAGTTAAGGGAACGTAAAAGTTCTTTGTACTTTTCTTGCAACTTGTATTTTAATTAAAATTTTTTTCAAGACAAAAAGTTTTAAAAAATAAAGCAAATCAATGCATTTTCTGCCTGACTAGACTTTCTGAACTAGCAATGTCCCTGTGATTTTATTGTGTCCTGGGAAGATTCCTACTATTGGGAAGATGCATGTTTTATTATTCCTCCAGATGTCTAATTATTTGATTTTCAGACTCAACTGGAAAACAATTTCTAGAAATAAAAAAACCCCTCCAAATGTTATTCTATAAGCTATATAAAGCCACTTATTTCTCCAAATTACAGTTGTCACAAATCTTCAGGTGAACAAACGAGAAATTTCATGTGAAAATCTTCTCTGTCTGTTCACCTTTTCCTGTTGGCACACTGTCACACTCACAGGATCTGAGCGCTGTCAAATCTCAGAGTTACGTCTCCGTTCTGGACTTCCGCCCTGAACTGAAGACTTACATTTTTAGATGCTGATAGTATGTTTCCCTCAATGTTGATTTGTCTAAAACTTAACTGCTGGTATTCTCGTGCCTCAGAAACGCGTCCTCTAAAGAGCCTTTACTTACTTTATTCTTTTCCACAGCATTTACAACCTAAGTACATCTTACAACCTAATTTGTTTGTGTGTTTGTTTACTTTCTATATTTTATAGTTTCTATAAAACTGCTGCAAGCTTCAGAAGTATACCATTCCACTTCCTCCCGAGGCATCTTTTCTTCAGCACTCTACTTTTCCACATGTATGTGCTGGGCAGTGAGTGTGAGGAAACACTAACCCTACTGATAGTTCAAGAAGACAGGTTGCCCACACCCAATAGGCCACCACTCTTCCCAGTGACCCATATACCATGTGCACGGAGCCGTGCATATGAGCATGTCCTCATAATATGACAACTGCTTTGTAAGTAGAAGAAAGTGATATAAAAACTATCTTTGTTAGTCCTGTTTCTTTCAAGATCCTGAGAGGTTACGATAAATAGAACAGTCACTGCATCCTACAAAGTGTGTTTTAATAAATGCTGATCATGAAGGACCTCCGTGCTTGATGAAGGAAATATTGGGGCTTTTGTCATAGCCCAAAATTCATCAGTTACTGAGAGCAACTTGGTTCTTATGATTGTCATCTATATTTTTCACTGGATGTCGATTTAAGAAAGCTTTGGCCTAGCTCATCAACCATTTCTTTTCTTTTTCTTTTTTTTTTTATTAAATGATAGCTGTATCATTAATGCAAACATGGGGTACAGTGTAGTGTTTTCGCATACAATTTGAAATACTTTCATCAAGCCGGTTAACATAGACTTCATGTCATTTGCTTAGTCATTGTGTCAAAACATTTATATTCTAGTTCTAGAAAAGTTCACTTGTACCCTTGTTAGACAGACCAACCGTTTCTTAACGGAGGAATTTAGTGAGAAAAGCTGTTGAGAACTTTATTTATAGCATAAGTTAAAAGAAATGTGAGGAAACAAGTAAATAATAAAAAGAGGGCTAAATATATTTAGCAAACAGAGACAAATGCATTTAGTGTTCAGGGTTTTATGATAATGTTCTAGAATTTTTTTCTCAAAAAAAAATCTTTCTCATGTTTTAAAACATAATTTCCTGCTAAAATGGAGCTGCTGTTTCTAAAAGCCTTTTGATAACTTTAACAAAATAAAATCAGAAAACAATGGCATTTGGAAAGCAGCTTTAAAAATTCCAGGATAATAGCTCAACATTAACCCATCAGTGAAGTTCTTTTACTTAGATAATCCTGTTCCACTTGCTGGTCCTTAGGGCATCAAAAGCACCAAAAGAGAAAGTCAGTGGGTGTGGAGGCTCACACCTGTAATCCCAGCACTGTGGGAGGCCCAAGTGGGTGGACTGCCTGAGCTCAGGAGTTCAAGACCAGCCTGAGCAAGAGCAGGACCCCAGTCTCTAAAAATAGCTGGGAGTTGTGGCAGGCACCTATAGTCCCAGCTACTCAGGAGGCTGAGGCAAGAGGATCATTTGAGCTCAGGAGTTGAGGTTGCTGTGAGCTATGATGCCACAGCACTCTACCCAGGGCGACAAGAGTAAGACTCTGTCTCAAAACAAAACAAAACTGAGAAAGCCATCTAGGTCCTCAGAATATAGACATAAACATACTAACAAGGCAGTATTTTAGACACAGGAATTACCTACATGCATTCAAGTATAGGTTTTGATATCTGGCACAATATATGTCACTATTAAAGGAAATCACCTTTTGCTTTTCTAGGAAACGCCACGATATCCAACTCCACAGGTGCAATTAAATAGAGAATTAAAAAGAAAAAAGGATCAAGGAGGCATACATTGACACTCTTGAACTTTGCCTAGTAAGCTTTTTTGTCAATAACCCCACACTGGAACCAACAAACATGCCCATTGATAAGCGAGGGGATAAACAAATCAGGGCAAGTTTATACAATGGAAAAATACACAGTGTTAATGGAAAATGGACGGCAGCCACGTGGATAAGCCACGATATGGACACATACAGAAAAGATGATGTTGTATTAAAGAAGTAAAAAATAAAGAGTACTCAGCATACGTCTCTCTGTACTATTTATTTTAATATATAAGGGCAGGCCAAATTAATCTATACTGATGAATGTGAAAATATAACAGTAGCTAACTCTATTCACCAGAAAGAAGAGACACCAGGAAAATTTCTAGGGAGCTAGGAATGCTTTATATCTTTATCTGGAGGTGGTCACACAGGTATATGAAATAATAAAATGTTACAGACTGTGCATTTGTAATTCATATATTTTTGTTAATTATAATTTAATCATACATGTGTATATTACTATACACATATGTATACCATATACAATTATACACATATATGCACATATAATTTACTTACTAACCAATCTGGAAGATGCCCTGAATAACTGGAAAATAACATTGAGACATTAATAGGAGGGAGAAAACGTGCACAAATCAACATGAACTACTATTTTGCTTTTAACCTCTTGTGTTTTTCTATCCAGTGGTAGAAAGTGGTTAACAATGGTTTTTTTAAATAACAAATGTATTATATATACACCCAAACTCACAGGTCTGTTATAAGTTTAATTGCTAAAATCTGAGTAGCCTCCAACTTACAAATAATGTGATATATAATAATATTTATTGTAATTCTATATCACCTCTTTATTTACCCCAATGTTTTCACTGATATTTTTAAATCTCATTTTTTATCCTCCACAAGGCACTTGACATTTATAAAGCAATGCTTCTATATAACTTCTTTCACTTATTTCTGTAGAACAATTATACTCACGGCTGCATGTGATGAATTAATGTTGTTCAATAAATACAGTTGAGCATTTTGTTTTCATTATGTGTATTTGTTTCATTGACGACTAAGATGAAAATGAAGCAATGGAGACGTATATCCAAACTCTTCCCAAACCTTGGAGGAGTATTTCCTCAATTTTTGAGCCATTTTAGAACAACAGCTACAGACATAACATGTTTAATCTTCTTTATTAGCATTTCTCCATCACTTTATTAGATAATAAAGTTAAATGTAATGTGTAACAAAATAAACAATAAAGTATGGGCAATAAAAGAGCATAGATAGAAACAACAAATCAAACACTGGTTTGTTAGCATTTGCATTTTCAAAGTTTAAATCCTCCCACCACAGTCAAATTCAAGGTACGGCTGTGACATTACTGAATGTGAAGTTGCCTTATGTAGTATTCCACTGGGCACGTACTGCCAATGTAAGTAATCTCAAGCACACATAGAGTAGTTAAATGTAGCCAGATAATTACTGAGTGATGAGTTGCATAAACTATTACTTTGTCTCTAATAATTTATTTAGGAGTAAATTTATATATTTTAACATATATATATATTTTTTTGGCCAGGGCTGGGTTTGAACCCACCACCTCCGGCATATGGGGCTGGCGCCCTACTCCTTTGAGCCACAGGCACCACCCTATATTTTAATTTTTTAAATAATGACTGTGTTTAGTAGACAATTCTCAAAATTCCTAAAAATTACCCATCTGTTCCTTTTTTATATATCATGAATATATTTATGCATATGTGAGGTACAATGTGTTGATTTTTTAATACAATCTGATATGCATACATCAAACCAATCAACATAGCTTTTACCTAATTTACTTGATTATTGTGTTAAGACATGTATGTTCTACACTTGACAAATTTGACTTGTACCCTTGTGATATGCTCCACAAGTGTGGTCCCATCTTTTACCCTCCCTCTATCAAACCTCCCCCAACCCCTCCCTTCCCACTCCATTTCTCTCCTTCATCTTAGGCTATAGTTGTGATCTATCTTTCATAAGAAAGTGTGAGTAGGCTCGGCGCCTGTGGCTCAAGTGGCTTTGGTGCCAGCCACATACACCTAAAGGTGGTGGGTTCGAATCCAGCCTGGCCTGCCAAACAACAATGATAGCTGCAACCAAAAAATAGCCAGGCATTGTGGCAGGTGCCTGTGGTCCCAGCTACTTGGGAGGCAGAGGCAGGAGCCTTGCTTCAGCCCAAGAGTTGGAGGTTGCTGTGAGCTGTGATGCAACAGCACTCTACCCAGGGGATAGCTTGAGGCTCTGTCTCAAAAAAAAAAAAAAAAAAAAGAGAAAGTGTGAGTAAATATAAGTTGGTTTCATAGAAGTGCTGAGTACATAGGATACTTTTTCTTCCATTCTTGAGATACTTTACTCAGGGGAATATGTTCCAGGTCTCTCCATGTAAACATAAAAGAGGTAAAGTCTACATTTTTTAAGGCTGCATAGTATTCCATAGCATAAATATAAATATACCACAATTTATTAATCCTTTCATGGGTCATGAAAGCACTTGGGTTTCTTCCTTGACTTGGCTATTACAAATTGAGCTGCAATAAATAATCTGGTGCAAATATCTTTTATCTAAATATTTTTAGATCCCTGAGTGTTCTCCAAACTTCTTTCCAAAAGGAACCTATTAGTTTGCATTCCCACCAGCAGTGGAGAAGTGTTCCCTTCTCTCCACATCCATGCCAACATCTGTAGTTTTGGGATTTTGTTATGTGGGCTACTCTTACTGGAGTTAGATGTTATCTCAAAGTGGTTTTGATTTGCTTTTCTCTGATGATTAAAGATGATGAGCATTTTTTCATATGTCTGTAGACCATGTGCCTATCTTGTTCAGGTCTCTTGCCCATAGTGAAATGGGATCACTTATTCTTTTCTTATTAATAAGTTTGAGTTCTCTGTGGATTCTGGTTATCAGACCTTTGTCAGACACATAACCTGCAAATATTCTTTCCCATTCTGAGGGCTGTCTACTTGCTTTATATACTGTGTTCTTGGCAGTGCAGAAGCTTTTTAGTTTGATCAGATCCCAGTAATGTATTTTTGATGTTGCTTCAATTGCCCTGGGGTTCCTCCTCATAAAGTTTTCTCATAGGCCAATTTCTTCAAGTGTTAAAGTCAATTTGAAATGGCTCAAGGTCACCACTGTTTCTGCCTACATTCAGATTTAATATACCAAGTACGGTAAAAGTCTCCTCAAAGCAGATCTTATATCCAAATCCCACCCCCCAGTTCTTTGTATAGAGCATCTTCCTCTCTAAGCAATATGGTACTGGGTTCCAGCACATTTTACTATAGAAAGATATCAGTACACCACCTTCCACTATCTCTAGGCTCCCTGTAGACTCAGGCACTTCTGTGCCTCAGAACACAGAAAAGTAATGGGCACCAGCAAACAAGAAATATAGACTCATTTTTTCTGACTACATTAATGTTTCACTGGTAACTGATTTATTTAGCCAATAACAAAATTATTAATCATAATTGTCAGTGTTATAAAAGATAGAGCCCAAGCAAAGAGCCCAAGCAAAAAATGATCACTGTGGCACACACAATTGGGAAGGACAGTGAATGGCTCAACTCAGAAAAGAAAAAATGCAGAAAAATGATGAACTCAGAGCCAACACTTCTAGAATGATCTTGGTCCATTTCTGATCTGTTTGAAAAACATAGTCCCTGATGCTGTACATAGTGAATATACGGCATTGATTCGTTCCACATATATTATGGAATGTACACTAATGCCCAGGACTATGCACAGCAGTCACACACCAATGGCAACTCGATACCAATGAAAACCAATAGGGGGTCAGTCACTGACCCCAGAATAACTAGGACTAGTTTTGTGAAAAACCTATATATTTTACATATCACAAAACCTATATATTTTGTGATGTAACTAACAGCACATTAATTACATCCTCCGCATATTCTATTCATTACATTTTCTCCTGGGGTGTGGCTGTACATTCTCTACATGTTTGTTTTATTATATTTCCCTTTGATGTGTGGCTGATACAGATGCATTTGTTGCATTCACTATATGCTTTTATATATTTCCAGTCTCTTGCATAGGTATCAAGGCAGCAGTGGCATTTTTTGGTAAGCTTTTCGGTGCTGTCTCATAACTCTTTCTCTTGGTTCAGTGTGAACTATCCTTCTTGTCACCGTGCCTTGTCCTTGATTGCACTAGTGTCTGCAAAGATTTATTGCCATTGTGTAATTTTTGTGGAGACTGTGCATTTGGGGCATGCTTTCTATGTTTTCTTCACAGAGTTGTTGTGCTATATCTTTCAAAAAGACAATCTTCCTGATTGTCTCTTCAAATGAAGTTGTGACCAGTGACTATTTTTCCCCCAAAATCACATGTGAAATTACATGCTGCAATGCCAATGATGTTGAAGAAATTTGCCAGGGGCCACTGCTGAGTTCCCCCAAATAGGAGTGTACTCTCACGCACTTGCCAAATGTGTCAACACCTCTATTAGTAGCGATATTAAAGTGGGTTACACCAGGCTTGTTATCTGTCACCTTCGTATCTTCATGCTGTTTGGAAAGTCCTGGAACTGCCTTTCCACAGTCAAGTTCCAGAAGTCTTTGGAACATAACTTACTAATGTCACATAGTGAGGGAAGGCAAATCATACTTTACCAGATGGAGAATTTCTCATTAAAGTTGGTCTAGTTCTAGAGATAAATCCCTTTTATCATTGTGAATAATATTCTTTTGGAGCACAGTGAAAGCCAACTGTGGCTACATTTTTTTTAATATACCAAACATGATTCTACTCTTTTGAAGCAAGTTGAAGGCCAGGGTGAAGGAGGTAAACTTTCTGTCTATGGTAATACTTCTTATGCCCTGATCCAAATCACTGTTTGCAAGTCTTTTTACCAATCTTAGAGACACTATCTCAGAAGTTTTTCTGATTTCCTGGAACATAGCTCTGCTGGAAAAAGGTAGTTTGCAGAAGAATCATACAAAAGACTCACTGCAATTCCATTCTTCCCAGGTTTACCTGGTATATAAATTCTAAATGGATAATGCCCATAGTAAGACACCAATCCCATATTGACAGTGACAGAGTCATGAGGATTGTAGTAAAGTGAGAGGTTATTTATAACCATATCCCAAAGCTCTTGAACTGGAGCAAAGTTAACGCTGTGTGTGTGCTTCACACATTGTAGCAGCATCAGAAGGTAGACATTTTAGTAGGAGCCACATTCTGTGTTCTGAAACATAGCAGAATAACCTGAAAAATTCTCCCTACTGAAATGATCTCAGGTATGGTCTTTGTTTTGCTGCTATACATAACAATTTAAAAGAATTTCAATTAGTCCTAATATTACTTCTTTTATAGAATCACAAGAATTTTGGATGAATACATTCTTACATAACTCTTAGACTTAGACTTAGTTTCTTTTTTTTTTTTGTGGTACTCACTTGGAAAATGTTTAATAAGTACTGTTAAACTCAAAAAAGGAGTCAGAGAGCCTATGCATATAAAAATAGGTGATACAGACAAGAACTTCTTAGACAAACCATTCCATTATAAAATAATATTAAGTATGATTAGATGAGTGACCTCCATAGATCTGTGGGGAAAAAACTTTACAGTTAAGCTCCAGAAGGGCATGGCCACACAGATATAACCCCAAGAATTATTCCTAGAATTCTAAAAGTTATTTTTTTGGATCACTATACATATTACTATCACATATTACTGTACTTTTAAAATTAAGTACCCAATATCCCTTTTGGGTGGGTCCAGTACCCTTGGGAAAAGGATGACTTATCAATTTCTAGGCTAACTAACAAACAAGTCATGGGTCCCTTGAAGTCATGTGGTACTAAGCCTGCCCTTTATTCATTAGAAAGTTCACCAGTAATGCCCACTTCTAATGTTACAAGATATGAGTGAAAAAAGTTTCAAATGTTATACATTTGGAAATCAATTTGGGAAAAAAAAACAGTAGAAAAATTAGTCTTTAAAAATATAAACATAGTGATATGTTTCATAGTGGTATGTCTATTAGTGTCTAGCAAAGCTTAAGATGACAGAACAGTCAACATTGTTTTTTCAAGACTTATCAAGTGTCATTCTCCAAAAATATTTTAAGAGATATACCAACAATCAATTCTTGTTGCACAGTTTTACTTTCTGCTGCCAATGATTGTTCTTTTAATATCATCTTCAGAATCTGAGAAACATGAGTAGACACATTTTCTGGAATAGATCTGAGAGATCTAAGTGCTACTGTAGTAATGCTGCCTAATGCAGAGACACTGGAAGACAGTAGATTACCCAACAAGGTCTTGTGAACTTCTAG
>CAUYQV010042614.1:0-43011 GCA_963574575.1 Galagoides demidoff | reverse complement strand
CCTGGGTAGAGTGCCATGGCATCACAGCTCATAGCAACCTCCAACTCCTGGGCTCAAGCGAGTCTCCTGCCTCAGCCTCCCAAGTAGCTGGGACTACAGGTGCCCACCACAACGCCCGGCCATTTTTTGGTTGCAGCCATCATTGTTGTTTGCCTGCCCAGGCTGGGGATTCGAACCCGCCACCTTGGGTGTATGTGGCTGGTGCCTTAGCCACTTGAGCCACAGGCGACAAGCCTGTTTCTAAATTTGTTATTCTTAACTTTACATACCTTTAAAAAATCACTAGCTGTAGATATTATTAAACAAGAGTGAAAGTAATCCCTTGGTGAGGTAATAAAAAAATCTTATGACTTTAGAACTTTTTATGGTTACATGTAGCAAAATTAAAGTAATCCAAAGACCAAATCTATTACGGAAAAAGGGCAATCACTAACATCTTTATTATCTTTTCATTGGATAAGATGTAATACTTAGCATATGTATGCATTTAATACTTTGAAAAAATTTCATAAAATAATGAATCAAGCTATACAATATCTGTATAAGGTAAGCAAACTTGTCAAATTCTACTCACCCTACTTGTAGATCTTATTTCACAATCACACCCTTCTCTTCCTTCTCAAGGTCACAGTCTAAGACCATGACCTTTTTTTCATAACCAGGCCCCTGCACTAGTTTCTTAATACTGCCCTGGAATCTCTGTTGCTTCCTCTCTGCAGCAACACCACAGTATCAACCCGTATGCTATTTTCCTTCAGTCTTGTTATTCTTTTCCTACAATACCCCTAGGGATTTTCTACTGCATACAGAATAAAATGCTAAGTATTGAGCCAGGAATGAGATGACACAATCTGCTATCAATTTATCCTTCAAATTATATTCTCTAATGATTATTCTTCCAGCACTTATATTTCAGACCAACTGCACTTAATATTCCTTTGCACATTCTGTAGTGCCCATGTAAATGGCTTTCTTTTAAATAAGCTAATTAAATTCCCTGCCTTAGTTTTCAACCATAAAATGGGAATAATAAGAAGAACCTAAAACACAGGGGGTTTGTGAAGCCAAATGAGATCATACATACAAATTACTATCATGAGTTCATGATTACAGGTGATCTTCAAGGCACTGCACATTCAGAAAAGTTCTTCTCTAGAACACCTTTCTAAATTCCCACAAATACATGTAATCCCGATCTTAAACTCCCAACTGTATTTTGCTTTCTTGCAGCACTTTCTCTCCCTTCTGTACAGTTCTAAAGTTTTCTTTTTAACACAATTTGTAAATAATAAGTTTAAATATACATACATACATATACTCCAGATCATTCCCCCTTTAATTAACCATTGACTACATTACACAAAATTTGAAAATGGAAGTAAAAATTGTATGCTTTGATGGCAGGTATATTTTGGTCTAAAATTTATCACAAATTAAAGATAACTTAGTAATGGAGAATGGAACTCAATCACAGCAACATTCTGCTTATTAAACTTGCTTCCCTAATAAAGATAACGAGCTCCAAACACACATTACCATAATCTTGAGAAGAAACAAGACAGTAAAAGAAAGTACTAGAGATCAGTACAAGTTTGTAATCTCTAGTATAATGTGTCAAAAGTTTTCCTCACTGACTTGCCCTAATATCTAAACAAGCATAGACATAAATATATCAGAATTAGTGGGTAGAGAACTGGTGGCCTTAAGTCTAAATGTGGCCTTCTAGATCCTTAAACAGTCACATCCAAAAGGCTTTTTTTTTTTTTTTGGATATTTGTTTGTTTATGGGGAAACAATATACAAAAAGAAAACATACTGGCAGTCAATCCTTGACCCCCTCCCCATTGGTATGTGACTTTAAGTATGGCCTTTTGACTGAATCCAAATTTTATGGAATAAATCATTTTATTTAAAAGGGTGCAGCAGAGAAATGTGTAGCCTTTCTTGCTTCCTCTGGTGCTTAAGAACCACCTTGAAGTCAGAAGGCTGCAGGTCCCCCCCCTGCAGAAATAACAGGTAAACATATGGAGAAGCATCTAAGAAAGGGATGAGTTTGGGTTAAAGGGATAAACAAGAGATGCTTTAGAGAAGGATTCCTCCACCTCAGCAGCACTGATATCCCTCACGGGGGGTGGGAGGGAGGAACGGCCCCCTAGGCCAGGTGACATTAAGCAGCATACCTGGTCTGCACCCACTAGATTCTAGTAGCATCACACTAGTTTCAACAACTCCAAATAACCATGGGGGCAAAATCACCACCGTCTGAGAACACAGAAACGTCTATTATGAGTTTGAAAAAGACAACATTCTGGGAAGATAACAGCAAGAACAAGACTCAGAATCAAGAAGACAAAAGTAAGCCAGGCATTTGAGGAGCTACAAGTGTCTCATTAGGGCAAGTGAAGAGAGAAAGACTAGTGGTATTGAAAAAAAAAAAAATAGAAGCAGATAACATCGAGTATCAGTGAGTTGGTAATATACATAAATATATTTCTATCACATTCTTTATATCTTCTCAAACTTGAAAAACTATGTTACTAGGAAGCAGAGCTGTACTACCTTGATTTAGTTTGACACAGACTGAATGAAGTTCTTTAGCCTGTAGGGTAGGCTAACCTCTATGGAACAATATTATGAAGTATGTGGTCATTAAGTTCTCTGTAATGTAGTTATCTTAAAGGTCACACAAACAATTGAGTCAATATGTATCACAAAACCCCCCTCAAATTTTGCTATAATTTCATTGTATATAACTCTATTAAAGTTCAGCTTCATTTAAATGAATGTTCAAATATATGAATCTAAAAATACACATCCTACCATATTATCCCCCCAAACCTGAAACTTCTAGACATAAAAACTGTGATTAACATGTAAATAATATTGAGAATGAAAGCAGTACTAATGGAAGGCTAACTATATTGATTTAATACATTTTGTATAAGCTATAAGTGATGACACATCTTCATTAAAATATAAATAAAAATTTTCAAGTGACTACTTACTCCATTAAGTTAGATATTAAGGTATCTTACCAATTTTATATTCTTTCTATTAAGTATAAATAATTTATTAAAAATACACATGCCATGTCTTAACATTTTCATACAAAAAGCCTGACATAAAAGATAAGGTACCATACATACAAGTTGATTATTCCTATTTGAAATGCTTGGGACAAGAAATGCTTTAACTTTTTATTTTTTCAGAATTTGGAATATTTGTACTATACTTACTGGTTAAGCATTCCAAATCCAAAACCCCAAAATGGTTCAATGAACATTTCCTTTCAGTGTCATGTTGGCACTCAAAAAGTGAGGATTAAAGCATTTTGGATTTTGGATGCTCAATCTGTGTGTGTATTATTATATACATACATATATATAATTATAAATATAATTTTTCTAAGAACTTGATTTTGTTTACCTTAGCTTTAGGGAAAAATGCATATAACTTATAAGTTTCATATAAATCCTAACCTTCAAATATTTTAAAATTCAGATACCAGTATGCATATCGCAAGTATGTACATTCAACATATCCCTGTACGCTATAAAAATACATTAGACTTATAAATGAGGAAACCAAAAGACTGAAATTCACAAGTAGACTGTTATTATTATACAGAAAATCAGGATTGAGATGAAGAATCCTACCAATCAAAATACCTCCCAAAAACTCCTATAGAGACTGCAGAAGACTCTGCTCAATGATTATGAATAGGGCATCATCTGAATAACCCTCCTCTGAACTGAAGCAACGATTCACAAATTAGATAAAGACAACTTGTCCCAGACTCCAAGTTAGATGTTGCCACACAGATCACTATATATAGGCATCTATACTGTAAGTGATCATATATATCATAATATTTAATGAACAGTTTTGAAACCACAGAAAATTAGTTTTAAAATATTGGATAATCTCATATTACATATAAAACAAAATACCAGGCAATATAAGTAACATCTATTTAAAAAAATAAAATAAATGAAATAAAATCCAACAAAATATTGGATCATCTCATATTACATATAAAACAAAATACCAGGCAATAGAAGTAACATCTATTTTACAAAATAGAAATTGATTTTAAGGAAACATAAATCTGTATTTTCAGACTTTAAAATAAGGAAAGTCTTTCTAAGCAAAGAAACAAACAAAAAACAGACTCCAAAAGTATTCAAACACAACTTCAAAAATTACCAGCAGTAAAAGTAAAATTCATATGAAAGCTGGGGAAAGCACTGCTGACATATATGACGGAAGAGAGATTAAAATCATCAATACACAAGAAGCATCTAGAAAAAGGCAAATGCTCAAACCAAAAAACAAAAAAGACAAGATATTTTGATGTCTTAAGGATGTGGAAAGCAGGTAGGAGGAATAGTATAATAGAGCAGATAGCTATCAGAGCAATTTTTAACTTGATAGTAATTTTTGAGAAATCAAATATTAACAGAATCCATTTCACCTGTGTAGTAATGTAACAAAGCATTCATTGGCAGCCCCTTAGAACATCTTATTTGTAGTAATTCTCAGAAAGCAATCTTTCAAAGACCAACTACTCTGACAGCTCTACTATAGTAATAAAGTTGCTAATTGCATACATAACCAATACAATATAAACAAATCAGTTTAACCCTACCTTAAATCTAGAAAACTATAAATCAAATATACAAAAAAAACTTTTGTTTTGGTTGTCATTGTTACTTTGGTCTAAAATATAAACTAAGTATAATGCACTAAAATAATTTAGTTCCTTAATAAGGATCCTGGACAAACAATGCTTCAAGAGCATAACATTAATTCATTATGTTACTGATATTCCACTGTTTAAAATCACATTTATGTCAACCATAGTAGTTGGCTTTTGAAATTAAAGAGTTCCCCTTTTTAATATCAAAGTCGGCCAACTTTTGTTACTATTTCCAAAGTTTGGATGTTGGGCTCTTCTTCACTATCACAATGGATTTATCCTTGGAAGTTCAGTTTAAATGCTCTCTCATAAGACTTTCCTGTTAGCTTTCATCTCTACATTTCTACCCTCAAAGCCTGTTGTTTGTTCCTGTAATTAACACATGTAACTGTTCTCTATATTAGCTAGTTGACTGCACCTAGGTCTCCTTACTTGTAAACTGCGAGTCTATCATTTCACTACTATGAACAACAACTAGGTCCAGTACAATGCTACAGAAGACTAGCAAAGAAATCTTCAACAGGCTCAGCGCCTGTGGCTCAATCAGCTAAGGCGCCAGCCAAGTACACCTAAGGTGGCAGGTTCGAATCCCCAGCCCCGCCCACCAAACAACAATGATGCCTGCAACCAAAAAATGGCCAGGTGTTGTGTCGGGCGCCTGTGGTCCCAGCTACTTGGGAGGCAGAGGCAGGAGACTCGCTTGAGCCCAGGAGTTTGAGGTTGCTGTGAGCTGTGATGCCATGGCACTCTGCCCAGGGGGATAGCTTGAGGCTCCGTCTCAAAAAAAAAAAGAAATCTTCAACTGAATAAATGAAAGACTTTACCAAAAGTTAAGAATAAAAAATGTACTATTTTTTATGATTCATTATCACAATTCAAATTACAAACTAATGGAACAGAGAGGTAGTTTTCTAAACAGGCAAGCTAATAACAGGCTCAAGGAAAAGGTCAGGAATGATGAAGTGCTATTACTAGTCTCATAAAAGCCAGATGGAAGCCTCAAGCTTCATCGAACAAGTTGTTCCTGCATGTGAGGAAGAGCAGGCAATACCAAGTTTCAGTGATGAGACAAATTTTTTCCCAACATCTGTTCTCCAGGTAGAAACAGACAGAATAACTGGAAAGCACTGTGGATTAGTTAGAGACGCTTAGTTCAGCTTTCCAGATCCTTAAAGAGAATAGTGATGTCCAGCCATGACTTGGATGCCTTCCATTTCTTCAAGATAGGCAAGCACCCGTCAAGTCTCACTTCATTTGCCTAGACATATTACAGTATACTTTTTGAACTCTTGAAAAATGTAAAACTCAGTGTCTGTCTGATCCACAATCTCCATCCATTGTAATAAATATATCATCATTCAACTTGAAAAAATACATTCAAAAACCATAGTATCTTTTACAAATGAAAATTCCATCTCATATGGCCAAGTAAGGTTTTACAAATTGGGGAAAGACTAAAAACAAACAACAAAGTTTTTTAAAATTAATACTTATAATTAATAAATTAACAATTTATGTCTTCCACACAAAATTTAACTCCTTTAGGTCAGAAATAATTATATATAAATGTGTGTGTATTTTTATAGTTTATTTTTAAATTTTCTATGTCTAATACCAGGCATGTAGAAAGCACTCAATACTTGTTTGTTAAATAAATGAATAAACAAATGACGGAACCAAAACCAAAACTATTTATTTATTTATTTGTCTTAAATGTAATCAAGACGACGTTCTTAATGTTTTGATATCTGAATATTCAGGTAACTGAATATGAACAGACTACAGAACATGAGTTCACAGCCAGGGGCTCAAAGGCAGAGGGCATGAACTACTGACACCGCTTGTGTAAGTCTGTATATAGGTCTGTACGTTTTTCTAGGATAGGTTCCACGACTGTCATAGTTCATAAGGGACGTATAAACTGCATACACTTCAAAGGTGCATTTATAATTAAAAAAAATATAACTAATGCTACATAAAATTTTACATCATACTACATAGTTTAATTTCTCTTTGATAATCAGAACCCTCCTGGATCTTCTGGAGTACCAATGCATTATTGATTATTCAGTAATTAATTGTCTTTCAACAACTTTAATTCTGGGTATGCAGAAATTTGTCATACTTAAAAAAATTAAAAGGTAATATAGATAGAATTACGTAATATGCAACCAATATGATTAATATAAAAATATTCAACCAATTATGATATATGACATTATGCATAAGTGTCATGCTCATAAATAAAAATATTTTTAGGAGCCAAAAATATCATTCTAGGATTAGCTGGGATTTTTTTTATAGATAGCAGAAAAAATGTCAAAACCCTATATATATATCCTAGCACTCTGTTCCCAAAACTGAAAGTAAGCAAATATAATACGGGCTCTCAGAAATCCAATGCTTTGGAAACTACTCTAAGAGATTTGATTATAACGCTCAGCAAGAGGCTACACAGAAGGTATATTTTTTTAAGACAATGGATTAGCAAGAGACAAAGGTTTGCTTCTAGAAACACTGCTAACATCTAACACTGCTCAAGTTTAATCAAACCACAAAATGCAGAGTTTTAATCAGAGGTGTGGCAAAAAAATAATAAATAATTTTAGAACACAACATTCTTAAGGTAAGGCAGAGAGCAACAAGTGATGTCCTACATTTACAAGGCACAGAAAGGCTGAGATCTCTAGAGGATGGTAAGAGTCAAAATTTGGGGAAAGGAACAAAAGGAGGAGACATAAACAGCAAAAAAATGAAGACATGAATATGTTGTCTATTCTCTCCCTTCCTCTGGACTCAAATGGGAAATTAAGTATAAACTAGGTTCCCTCTGTTTTTCTGATTTGCTCACAGTGTGAGCAGACATTATGATAATGATCAAGCAAGGATAAGCCATATACTATTAACAAGTCTGGTAATGTTTTATAGCCTGCATACATTTATTTATCAAGAACAGATAATAAAGACAGTAAATGTGTTTCAAATTTACAAACTAGTAAACTACTTCTAAAATTCTGAGATGCAGCTAAAACGAACTTCCTTTACATGTTGTTACCTAAGAAAATATAATCAAATGATATCACTCCATGGTAAAAACTGCATATCTAATTCTATCCAGTCAGCTCCCAAAGCAAAAATAAATGCAAAGCTTTCCAAGAAAATCCCTGCTATAAAATCTTTAAAGTTGTAAAAAAAGGCAGCAGCCTTGTCTTTGTATATGGAAGAGGGCATTTTATGTTGCCATTTTAGAGTCATTATCAAAATCAATTTTGATGATACAGTGACATTTTAACCTATTTTGATTCCTTAATCCTTGAGGAATTCTTTCTCAGTTGTCATGATGAATCTTATCACAATTGAATGAGAATGTTAGTATCCACAGCATTACATATCCTTTTAACAACAGGATTGATAGACTTCTCTAAGAATAAAAATGTCAGCTTCTCTAAGACTGTATATAAAGCTTGGGAAATGAAGCGTTTGCTGCCAGAAATAAGATAGCATGCTACAGGTCACATGTAATCACTATTATTCTGAATGAGAGGAAAGTCTTCAACAAAATTTTAGTCAAGGAGCAAAGATGCCAAACTGAAACCAACTGCCTCCACTACCTTAAATATAATACTTATAACAACAAATATAACACCTACAAATGAATTATAATAAAAAATTCTAGCTAATGATAACAGAATAAACTTTTTTCCTACTAAATTTGAGTTGCATAAAAGTAATTTTCCTCCACATAACTAATCATGTATATCTAGATGGTATTTAGACTGTGGCTCTGTATTTATGAAATAATATTGCTTTACATAATATGAAAAAAGGCACAACAGATGGCCTGTTCCTATACATCTACTCTAGAACTTCTCTGGATACTCCAGTTTAGTTCCTTGGTGCTAATGAACTGGATCCCTTCCTGAACACAAATAACAGTGTTATTGTCTGACTCTCCCGCAACAGTGTTATTGTCTGACTCTCCCGCAGCATTTGTTCCTGTTAAAGGATGAGTTCCATCAACAGAAGTAAAAATGTAACTGTAACTAAAGCCATAAGATGGATAGTTTTAAAACTTTACAGTCTTGCTAGTAGTAAAGTCATCTTGCTATGCCTTAAGATTTATTTCTAAAGTTCAATGACTATGCTCAGATTAAAATGATGTTCAATTTAACTTAGTGTCTCAGAAGAATCAGAAACATATTCTCTCTGTAACAACAGATGGCTCGTTACTAGCCATGAATTTCTTACTAAAGGACTAGATCCAACTACACATATCTGGTAGAAATGTAAGAGAGGTTACGCTCTATCTCAATATATATGCATATTATGTATTATAGTTCCCCATGGATTTCATTGTTTATGTATAGTTTAATAATATTACCACAAGAAACATTTTGCTATCTAATAACAACTTGCTGAGTGGCATTCCTTTTTGTTACTACCTGTTTTTGTGTACCACACAATGATACCTCTGACAGCCATTCCACTTTCTGTGTCACATTTTGGTAATTCCAACAAGATTTCAAACATTTTCATTATTATGTCTATTATAGTGATCTATGATCAGTGACCTTTGATGTTACTACTGTAATTTTTTTTTTGGGGGGGTGTATGAATACTCTATAAGACAACTAATTTTAATTGACAAATTAATCTACTTGTTGATCTCACGTCTGTTTCCCCCTCCTTGGGCCTCCGTATTCCTTGATACACGACAATATTGAAATTAGGCTAACTGATGACCTTAGTGTTCAAGTGAAAGGAAGAGTTACCCGTCTCACTTTAAATCAAAAGCTAGAAACCATGAAGCTAGTGAGGAAGAAATATCAAAAGCGGAGATGGCTTGAAAACTAGGAAGCATCTAGGGCCCAGTTAGTCAATTTGTGAATTCAAAGAAACAGTTCTTCAAGGAAATTGAAAGTGATAGTCCAGTGAAAACAAACAATAAGAAAGTGGAAGAGCCTTATTTCTGGCATGGAAAACATTTTAGTGGTCTGGATGGAAGATCAAATTAGCCACAGTATTTACTTAAGCCAGAGATTTTCAACCAGTGTGCTGTGCCACCTTGGTGTGCCTTGAGAGGATCTTAGATGGGCCACAAAAAATTTTAAAGATCATTAATTAAATTACTGTTGAAATAAGTTTAAAGTACCAGTAATTGTATCCTTTTTTTACTCTTTTTTATCAACATAATTTAAGTGTGCTACAGAAGTTTAACTATGGGTTCAAGTGTGCTGTGAGATAAAAATGTTGAAAAACACTGACTTAAGCCAAAGCCTGATCCAGAGCAAAGTCCTAATTTTCTTCAATTCTATGAAGGCTAGAAAAGTGAGGAGGTTGCAGAAGAAAAGTCTGAAGCTAGCAGAGGTTGGCTTACAGGATTTAGGGGAAAAAGCCATCTCCGTAGCATAAAAGTCCAAGGTGAAGCAGTGTTGATGTAGAAGCTGCAAGTTATCCAGAACATCTAGCTAAGAATGCTGATGAAGGGGACTACACGAAACAGCAGATTTTCAGTGTAGAAAAATCAGTCTTTTATTGGAAAAAAAATATAACCTTCTATGACCACCAAAGCTAGAAAGGAGAAGTCAAGCCCTGGCTTCAAAGCTTCAAAGGAAGTGCTAACTTTCTTTTTGGGGGCTAACATAGCTGTTGACTTTAAGTTGAAGCTAATGCTCATTTACTATTCCTAAAATCCCAGAGCCCTTTAACAATTATGCCAAAGCTACCCTGCCTGTGCTCTACCAATGAAACAAAGCCTGGATTACAGCATACCTATTTGAACCATGGTTTGTTCTATATTCGTAGCCAGTTGTTGAAACCTACTACTGAGCAAAAAGCACTTCTTTCAAATATTACTGCTCATTGACAGTACACCTCGTCACCCAAGGGTTCTGATGGTGATATATGAGATTAATGCCGTTTCCCTTGTTTTCATGCCTGCCAACACAATATCCATTCCCTACTATGGATCAAGGAATAATTTCAAGTTTCAAGTTTTATTTTTGAATAAATACATTTTATAAGGGTATAGCTGCCACAAGACAGTGAATCTTCTAACAGATCTGGGCAAAGTAAACTGAAAATATTCTGGAAAGAATTTTCCATTCTACATGCCATTGAGAACATTTGTGATTCATAAGAAGGTCAAAATATCTACTTTAACAGTTTGAAAAAAACTACTGTTGAAGAATCACCCTCATGAATGAACTTGAGGGTTCAAGACTTCAGTGAAGTCACTGAAGATACGGTGAAAACAGCATGAGACCTAGAAGTGTGCTGCGCCTCAAGTGCGGCAGTCCGTGATAGAACCTGAACTGCGGAGGACTTGCTTCTTTGAGGTGAGCAGAGACAGTTTTCTGTAGACAGAATCTCCTCTTGCTGAAGATGCTTGGAACATGGTTGAAAGGACAGCAAAGGATTTAGAACACTACTTAAACTTAGTTGATAAAGCAGTAGCAGGGTTTTAGAGGATTGATTCTAATTCTGAAAGACATTCTACCATGGATAAAAGGCTATAAATGGCATAGCATGCTACAGAGAAATCTTTTGTAAAAGGAAGAATCAATCCACATAGCAAACTTTTTTTTGTCGTATTTTAGAAACTGCCACAGCTTGCCAATTTGCAGCAACCACCACCCTGATTGGTCAGTAGCCACCAACACAAGAGGCAAGACCCCGCCCCCAGCAAAGGATGATTCATGAAAGCTCAGATGATTGGCAGCATTTGTCAGCAATAAAATATTTTTAAATTAAGGTACGTTCTATGTTTTTTAAGACACTAATTCTACCGTTCACCTAACAGACGTATAGTGCAAACATAACTTTTCCACACCAAAAAAAATCATTTGACTCATTCTTTTGTGGTGATCAGCAGCAAACACTCAGTATCCCTGAGATATGCCTACTTTAAGTCTTCTGATCTATAAATACAGATGTCATTCCATTTATTTGTGTTTTAATTTTTTTAACATCTTATATTTTTTAGTGCATAAGTCTCCTTTGATAAGTCACTTTCTAAAAATTTTATAGTTTTTATGCTACCTACATAGGACTGTTTTCATTTCCTTCTCAAATTTTTCAGTATTATTGTATAAAAACACAACTGCTTCTTATATGCTAACATTGTATTGTACAACTTTACTGGATTCACGTCTTAGTTTAGTTCTAACAGTTTTTCTATAGAATACTTAAGGCTTTCTACTTACAGGGTCATGTCCTCTTTCACAAAATTTAACTTCATCCTTTCCAGTTTGGATGGCTTTTAATTTCTTTTTCTTGCCTAAGTGCTCTGGGTTAAGACTTCCAGAACTATGCTGAAGTGGCAAAAGTGGGCAACCTTGCCTTCGTCCTGGTCCTACCGGAAAGCTTTCATCTTTTCACTTCTGAGTATTACTAATTGTGATCTTTTCATATACGGCTTTTAATAAATTGAGATAGCTTCCTTTTATCTATAGGCTGTTGAATGCTTTTATCATAAAAAGGTATTGAATTGAATTCTGTCAAATGCTTTTTCTGCATCTCTTAAGATGATAATGTGATTATTATCCTTCACTGAGGTAGCATACAACATTAATTGATTTCATATGTTGAACTCCTTAAATGCCAGGGATAAATCCTACTTGGTCATGGGGCATGACCTTTTAATGTTCCACTGAATTTGTTTAGCTAGGATGGTACTGAGAATTTCTACATCTAACTTCATTGGAGATACTGACATAGACATTTTCTATTTTTTTAGTCTCTGGTTTTGGTATCAAGGTAACCCTGATCGCATAAAATGAGTATTTCCTCTTCAATTTTTTTGAAAAGCCTAAAAAAAAAAATTAGCATTAATTCTTCTTTAAATATTTGGTAAAATTCACCAATGACGCCATCTGGTCTTGGACTTTCTCCCTTTGGAAAGAGGTATTTTTGATTACTAATTCAATCTCCTTACTGTTCAGACTTTGTATTTCTTCATGATTCAGTACTAGTAGAGTTTATGTTTCTAGAAAATGATAAATTTCTTACAGGATACCCAATACATTATGTCTAATTGCTCATAGTCTCTTATAATCCTTCAAATTTCTATGGAATGAGGTATGTTTCTTATTTCATTTATGACTTTGAGTCTTCTGTTCCCATTCTTAGCAAAAACCTATCAATCTTATATTTAAAAAAAAACTTAATTTCATTAATTTTTTTCTTATGTTTTATTATTCTCTATTTCATTTATTTCTGTTCTGCTCATTACCATTTTCTTTCTTCTTCTCATTTTATGATTATGTTTTCTTTGTTTTTTAATTCCTTAAAGCATAATGTTAGGTTTTCTTAAGATCATCCCCTTTTTTTAATGTATACACTTACTTAATACGATAAAGCTCCCTCTTACTACTGCTATGCTCAATGCCTTAAGTTTCAGTACTCTGTCTCAATAAATATTTTCTACTTTCTTTTATGATTTCTTTTTTGACTTACTGGTTGTTCAAGAGTGTATTGTTTAATATCCATACATTTAGGAATTTTCAAGTTTTCTTCCTATAACTGATTTGCAGTTCCATTCTATTGTGATCAGAAAGGATACTTGGTATGACTTAACCTTAAATTTGTCAACTTGTTTTGTAACCTAACATGTTATCTACCCTGGAGAATGTGTACTCTTCTCCAGTTGGTGGAAAATTCTGGGCATGTTTGTTAGGTACATCTGGTCTACAGTGTTAAGTTCTTTGTTTTCTTACTGATCTTCTGTCTGGATGGTCTATTCCCTTCTGAAAGTGGTGTAATGAAGAGTCCTACTATAATTTAGTAATTGCCCACTTCTCCTTTCATTCTACAATGTTTGTTTCAGACTAGGTGCTCATATATTGGCTTCATATATGATTGTTATATTTTCTTGGTGAATTGACCCCTTTTATCAATATATAATGTCCTTTACCTTTGACTTGAAGTCTATTGTGTCTGATTTAAATAGCCACCTCAGGTCTCTTGGTTACTGTTTAAACAGAATGTCTTTTTCTATTCTTTCACTGTCAGCCTGCATTTAGAATGAGTATTTATAGATAGCTGGATCTTGCTTTTTTTTAAATTTAATTCACTTAGCAACCCTATAATTTTTTGATTGAGAGATTTAATCCATTTATAATTACAGTAATAACTGATCAGGAAGAACTTACGACTGCCATTTAGTTAATTGTTTTCTATTTGTCCTGCTGCCCCTCTGTCCCTGTTTTCCTTTCTTGTTATCTTCCTTTGTGTTGGGCTGATTTCTGTAATGACATGTTTGATCCCCTTCACATTTTCCTTTGTGTATTTTCTATATGTATTTTCTTTGTGGCTACCATTGGGTTTTAAAAAAATAGCGGTCTATTTTCAGCTGACAACATCTTAACTTCAACCACATAAAAACTCTACATTCATATTTCTGCCCCACAACATTTTATGTTATTGATGATACCTTTTATATCTCTTCATGCTATATATCCACAAATATGGATAGTTACACTTATTTTTTTATTTTTTTCTCTTTCAACTTCTATATCAGAACTAAATGTGATTTAGCTATCACTTTTACAGTATTGCAGGATTCCATATTTGTTTATATATTTATCTTTACCAGCCAATTTTATACTTTCGCATCATTTTATGTTGCTATTTGGCATTATTTTATTCCTTATTCTCATTGTCTTTAACTAGATTCTAGAATCTAAAAATATATTTATTTTATAAGTTAAAACAGCCAAAGTATATGTATCGGTGTTGCTTAGTAAGTAGAAATCAGAACTGAGCTTCTACTCTAAGGTACTGAAAAAACTGTGTTTCTGAAACTAATACTGCAGTTTTAGTCCATAAAAATTCCAAAATTTTAATACCTACCAGTTCCTTTGCTTCGATATGGAGGCTTAAAAAATGTCACAACACCATAGACATTTGCGATTGTACCCTCCTTAAGTTGATTCAGGGGTGTATATATATAGTTTGTTGATGGGACCTAAAGAAAGAGAAGACAGTGAGTACATTAAGTATGTACATTTGAAGATCATGTTATGATTGTATTTATAAATCAGCAAATACATATAACTATAGTTAATCCTTGTGTCTAAAAGAGGCTATGCCTAAAAATAAGGCAATGAATATAAAGGTTACTATATAGGACAACTAGTTTTCCTTAGAAGAAACTTTTGATTATAAATGGTATACCTTGCATACCAGTCCATAAAAGCATAATTAACCTATAATCTAACTGAAATATTATGTCCTTAATAAAAAAGCAGAAAGCAGGATCTAGACAGTCCCTGACTTACAACAGTCCAACATATGACTTCCTGACATTAAGACGGGCTTATTAGGGCTTAAATGAATTTTCAACTTATGATATTTTTGACTTCAACCACCCCATTGTAAAAGAAGGAGCATCTGTATTAAAATCACAGCAATTAGTGTAAAAACTGAAGTCATTACTGAAAATAAAAAATACTTTTTTATATGTGTATCTTTAAATTCAAAGACCTAAGAAAGTATTACTAAAAGAAAAAGACAGGTAATAATGAGACATTTTTAGAAGCTTGTAAGTTTAGAAACCTTTTTTGGTCTAGGACACTTCCAAGGGTATTAAAGCCTATAGGCTGCTATTCTCAGCCCCTAGACCACAAGTTACCCATCACTCTCAAAATTAAAATTTTAAAAATTAAATCTACATGAATTAATTGATTTTTTCAAGGTGGCTAATCCTGTAGGTCAAAGACAAGAAGAATAAGGCTTGGAAGTCCAATCAAACAATATAAAAAATAAGCTGTAGCTCGCTGATAAAAGAATAATGATGGTACAGAAGCACATGGAACAGCAGAGAGAAGCTATGTGCTTGGCTGACAAAATAAGTGGACTTAATGTTCTACCTTAACAAGGGTTTCCCTAATGTAAAGACAAATGGGGAAGGCCAGCTTGACTCAATGACACTAGCCATGTGGTCATCTAAGTAACTGCATTTGTTAATTCATAACCAACAAACAACTTCTTAATTATCAATCTGGCTTTCCAGGCAAATCAGCCAGTATATGCATGTACATGTATAGCAGCCTAATTCAATCACAAGTTCTTTGTTCTTTTGTTCCTCCCTTTACCCATTCAGCAATGGGCCATGCTAAGTTTGCAACCTCACCCTAGAAGAAGGGTTACATACTCTTTGCTGAATATCACTATGGTCGCCTCCAACATCCTCCCCTTGAGAAACTATGCACCAACAAGCACCTAGTCTACCTTTCAAAGCACTTTTTTGGGTTTAGTGAGGTATGTAGAACTTTTTCTAGTGATATTCAGAAGTGAGACATGTAACACTTTTTCTAAGGTGAGTTTGTGAACTTAATTGTCCAACCTCATACACGGTGCTGAAAATAAAGGTGTGAACAAAACAAACACTCCCTGCAGTAATGGAAAAACAGACTATAAGGAGGATAGATGACTTAAATGGAGCTGTCTTAGAAAGTCTCTTTGAAAAGATAGTTAAAGGACAGCAAAGAAGTTCAGTAAAGCAAATATGTTTGAAAAGCAAGAAGGAGGCTTGCATGACTAGTGTGTACTAACAAGATAAAAAAGGTAGGAACAAGATAGTTTGTTAGGAATATCGGGGATAGTTTACACTGGACCTTAGATTGCACAACTGGGTCAGCCAAAGCTTTTAAATCCTGAAGATAGTATAAGATCAAATGATTTCCCTAAGTCACTTGAAAAGGTCAACCCTTCCATCACTGGAAAACAAAATACTCTATTTCCTAGGTCCTAAAAATCTAGTCCTCAAATATACTAGATATTTAATAATACATTTTCAAGATACACAGCAATTTTTCAGGAAAATAGTAAGAACCCCAACAACAATAACTAGAAGTTTTCTTGGTATCACATGCAAGATTCACTCAGTTCAAAAATGTGAAAATGTGCAAAATGAGTAGAGTTAGGAGAAAAGTTAAATCAATCTGTGCCTGCTTTAGTTAATTTAGAATAGGTTTTGAGACAATCATTTTTGCTAAGTTTAGAGGCTTTTGCATGTACCTCTGCCTTATTTACAGGTACTGAGATATATCAATATTTGAAGCTGATCAATTTATAAAGTTTGGGGGCAATACTAATATATAGGGATAATTAACATTTGTAAATTAGGACATTGATCCTTCTGTTGGTTACAGTGTCCCTGAAAAACAAATTTTAACTGGGCAGTGCCTGTGGCTCAGTAAGTAGGGTGTCGGACCCATATACCGAGGGTGGCGGGTTCAAACCTAGCCTGGCCTAACTGCAACCAAAAAATAGCCGGGCGTTATGGCGGGCACTTGTAGTCCTAGCTACTCTGGAGGCTGAGGCAGGAGAATCACTTAAGCTCAGGAGCTGGAGGTTGCTGTGAGCTGTGTGATGCCATGGTACTCTACCAAGGGCAACAAAGTCAAACTCTGCCTCAAAAAAAAAACCAAAAAACTTTAACTATTAACACTATTCAAAATTTAAAATTTATTTCCCACATTCACTGCCAGCTACAAATTAAGTCCTTACACTCTGCCCCTTTCACACTAAAGGTTTAAAAACATAGATAGAACATAAACATTAAACTTTATCAATATATTACCCTCTTTCCAGTTTCATTCAGCTACAAGTAGCTCACCTCTAAAAATAAGAACCTTCCTACTGCAATAACAAAATTTTATGAAACAGTGAAAACAGAGTTTAAAAAGGCAAAATGTATCACAAGTATAAAAAACTTCATAAAGTTATAAAATTTGTCAAATCATAACTCAGCACATAATTTGCTTAAATATAAGCTGGTGAAGAGCAAAAGAAATGAATTTGCCTATTGTTCAATACAAATTTCATCATCTCATATAGTAAAAACTTTAATTTTAATTTTCTTGCATATGTAGAATTTATGTAAAGCATCAGTAAATATTCCAAACAGAATGTTTATATATTAATTACTGAGTAAATATATAACTCCAATGTAACATTATCAAGATATTAAAATGATTATATTTTCCCACTGTATTGGTATAATTTAAAAATTAGACTCTAAAGTGAATCAAATGTGTATATATGTGTGTACGTAAGTGTGAGTGTAGGTATACGTATTCTAAATTAAAATGAGTATCATCTTACCAAAGACATTGATACTGTAGAAAAATCTTGCACAGCTTTAACATAAACCTGAAAAAGAAAAGGACTTATTTGTATGCAAACAACCTGCAACGTGATTACAGACCTTCAGTTGTAGTAAAACTATACACCTACCTGCACACTATTCAAATCCTCTAGAATGCCACAAAGTTATGGCTTACAAATTCAGGGTGACACATGCAAAGGCGGCTAAGCTATAGAATCCAAAAAAAATGACAGATGTAGGGTCAAATAAAAATATACTTTAAATCTGAAGTACACCAATATTCAGGTCTCAGCATAGAAGGTAAAAAAGAATAAACTTCAATCACTCTAATGAAAGTAGAAGAGTTAATACTTAAAATTTTTCCTATATAAAACCCTGGATTTTTTCATTAAGAATAAAATGAGGAAGTGCAATAGTGATCACTTTAACTGCAAATCCCACCCGTTTTCAGTCTAATCCATTAATTTCAAACAGCCACCTCCAACTCTTAGGGTTCCTTTGTATATGCTAAAATAAAAGCAGATGCTGGCCTGCAGCATGTGGTTTGGCCCAACCCTATCTAAAACGCTTTACAAAAAAGGCAATTTTTAAGTATGTGTACCCCTGTGTGCTGTGGGGGAAGGCGGGGGAGCACAGTAAAGAGAGAAGAAAAAGACAATCATCTTCATAAAGATAAAATGGGAGGAAATAAGTGTCACCTCATAAGAGGCACTTGAATGTTTGCAACTTTGTAAGTTTCAGTGAAAAGTATCTGTAAGAGATCATCCTTTTCTACCTAGTCATTCTAAAAGCCAAGAAAAAATTTTAAACTTAAAATAGTCACCTAAAACAATTCAGTAAGACCAAATCATTTAGCTGCAGACCTACAGAAATATTACTTCTATCCCATCACTTCTAGCACCTTAAAACTGAAATGGGATTATAGACTAAAAGTTGCACACTTACATAAACCGTTTAACTGAAGTCTTCAATGCTTTCAAAAATATGCGACATTCACCACTTCTGCCTTTAGATGAAGGTGACAAAGCAATAAAACCAGCCACCGCTACGGTGTCCTACACAGGAAAGTTTTAATTATTACAACATCTATATTTTGATTCTGAATATCCTATGATCTTTACGTTATTATTTAAAAACAAGAATTACTTCTATAAAATGGTAAACTGGTTAACCTAAACTTGTTTAATGCTTACAGAATATATGATTTCCTCCTCTATAAGGGTCTTCAACATCTGTAGCCACAATATGGCCAAAGATAGCTACTATACTACCTACTTTATGGACCAAATAAAGTTAGCTATATCATCACCAATAAGCTTTTATCTATTTAGCAAAAATTAGATGATATCACAGTATTAAGAAACTAGTAATAATAAAACTAAATCTCAAATTGAGACACTACACTGACCAAGGCCTATCTACCTCCACTTTATTACAAAACTAATACATACAAATCCAGGGTGTGAGTCATATATAAGAAATTTCCATGGAGACACTAATAGGAATAGATAGATACAAGATACTTTCCTTTCACTTAGGTTCATTACAGTAATAAGAAGCCTTTCTCCATTTATTCCTTTCTCTCTCATTCTTTAGTTAAATCTCCTTCTTCTTTTATTTTCCAGATACTGGAACAAATACTCTCAAAGAGTTTGATCTTGCTGGATTACATATTTTTTATTTTCTTACTCCCCTAATTTTAACACCAAAACCTTTTGACATAAAAAAATGCCAGGGCTTTAGGTATTCTTCCTTCAACAATTTCAATCTCTACTAACTGGAAATCTTCTGCATTATTGATTTTTGCTTTGCACATACAAGGGCCTGATATCGATCCCCAAAACAGTCACTATCCTGTGACTGAGTGTACTGAAGACAGTGATCATGTCTTACCCTACTTGGTAATAATAGGACTTGCCACAAAGCAAGCCAGCCATAAACACTATCTATGAAGCAAAGGAAGGACCTTATATCGCCTTTTCTAAAATCTCAAGTTTTAATCAGGTATTTTAGCATTGAAAAATGCTAAAGGGAAAAACCTTCACATGAGAAATGCAGATATAACTGAGTGTGTGTTAATACTGCCTAATAACGATAACTCTTTGTAGTTAAATGAGAAAAAGAAATTATTTCTGACTGAAAATTTTATCTCTACAATATTTTAGGCAGTTTTAAAGATGAAAATTTACATGCTTCTGAATCACCTTTTACAAAGTAAAAAATATATTCTGCTTTCAAATGACCTCAGACAAATACTTCTGATTTAACTAAAAAGATTTTAGTCAAAAATTTAAAGTTGTTTAATCAAACTAACACAAGAGGACAATTAGAAGTAGGAAAGCCATTGGTTGATGAATTTTAAAATATCTTAATAACCATAAAAAATAACCTAGTTCTTGTTATTCTCTATCTTACTTAAACATGTTTTCATAAATATTATATAGAAAGAAATACAACAAACGCCAATGATGGAGTACAGATGAACATTTTTCTACTTTCCTATATAATCTAAACTTTCTTTTAGGAATGAGTGCATATCTCTTATATAATAGAGAAAAAGTTTAAAGAATCAATGACAAAAAGCTGGACATTAGCATTCATAAGAAACATTTTTCAGAAGTTAATATTAGGTACACACAATTCAGTAAAAAGTTAGACATCCCCCTCTAGCCTACATTCAACACTGTAAAAGCAAACAGCCAAAATACATGACTTTGAGCAGACATACGTAGAATATGTTATGTATATGCTTCAGTGAACGCTCCCAGTAATTTCACCCCAATCAACCTTGTCGGTTCTATTTCTTCTGTGCACTTTCCATTCAATAACAGATAGATCAGATTCCTGCATATGCCTAGTGCTTTTCCATATATATTCTTCACTTATTTCAAGCCACACTAATGATAGCATTTTCCCACTTGCATTTATCTGACCTTATCTGCATTTCAAAGTCAAGGTTATAACTGCTTCTTCCTAGTAAAGTCTACCTTAGATTATCCTTCTCCCAGAGAAAAATAATTCTTCCTTTCTCTGAACAATCCTATATAGCACTGTAATTTTTTTTATCTTGTGTGTTATTTACAAACTTTTCTTAATGTTTTAGAGCCCTTAACATCCTTTAAGCTCTTTGAACTTGGACTACAAAATAATGTTGTATCTATATGTATATCCTGTATGAATGACTGCCAGAGGCTTCTGTTCATAATCAGTGCTCAATAAATACGGCTTGAATGAATTAAGGACATAAACTGAAGTGTAGATTTAAACAACAGAGGGAAAAAATAAATAGCTCTCAGAATTGAATTTATAAATCATAAAGGCTCTCAAATTAATTCAGTTACACAGAAGATAAGGTAAGTATGTAACAGGCAATATTAGTTTATGTAAGCTCTCATTAGATAGAACTGAAGATGAGAGTTGATGTGCATAGTTACTAAGTTCTAAGTTTCTGAGTAGAGCATACTAAAGCCTTTCAAATAAGAATGGGAATTACATAGTTCTGTGACAAGAGTATATTCTGATTTACCACAGTAAATCTCAACTCAATCTGTTGAAAAAAAAATATTAGGAGAGCAGCCTGGAGAAGAACAGCATGTTAGTAAAAGTGATAATAAGGCTTTATCAGTGAAAATATATAAATGCTATAAAAGTAAAAACACATTCCACATAGCTAAATTTGAACTAACACAAAGATATCCTTAGATATTAGCAAATGGGTGATTTTCCTTTTGTGTTTGTACAAATCTGTCAAAACACCTTACACAGAGTTAGCCCTTGTGATTAAACAATCCCCTGCTTCCTTCAACCAAGAGGAATATATCTGCAAAATAGTCTCAGAGAAGAAGAATGAAATATCTATAGGTCTTCTTAACATAAAGAAGTTACTACTCAAAAATCAATAATTAACATAAAAGGCAAAAAAAAGCTACATACGGTATGATTCCAACTAGGATATGACATTCTAGAAAAGGTAATATAGTATGGAAAGAATGACATGATTAGTGTTTGACATGTGTTAGAGGGATAAAGGGATGAATAGGCAGAGAGCACAAAAGATTTAGCGCAGTGAAAATACTTTGCAAAATACTACGATAACAGATACATGCTATTACATCTTTGTCTAAACCTACAGAACGTAAACTGCCCAGAGTGAATTTGGATGTAAACTATGGTCTTCGGGTGACAATGTTGTCATGGTTAGTTCAGTAATTTTAAAAATGTACCACTGTGGCAGTAATGTTGGTAAAGGAGAAGGCTGTGCATGAGGGGGAGAAGGGAGCATGTGGAAATTTCTGTACCTTTCTCTCAATTTTGCTATGGACCTAAAACTTTTGATAGGCAAGTAACAAAAATGTAAACCCCAAATATATTACATTTAAAATTCTCAAGTCTTTATACTTGATGAGACAGAAAATTAGCATGGAAAATAAGAAGCATTTAATAATCCCAAAAGAAAAACTCTTATCTGACTTTAACAAACATTAGATTATTTTTCAAATTTTAATAGTTTATAATATTTAAAAACTTCATTAAAAGGCAAGAGAATACAGGGAGAAACTAAGGACCTGCTGGCATTGATAATGTAGTGACTGACAGAAAATCTTTCCCTAATATAAAAAATAAGTTTTCCACAAGTATTAACATCTATTGGGTTGTAATACCAAGGACATAATTAGAGTGAGTAATACTAGAATTGAAACCAAAATCCTTACATGGCCTACCAATCTCTATACGATCAGACAACCCCGACCTCACTACCCCCTTACGTGTTACTCACACTGATACTCTCCCTTCTCATAATTCTTACAACATACCAGGACATTCATGTAAGGCCTCTGTATATACCATTCTCTTTTATTAATCCATAAGTCAAGTAACCTGCTTTCCACTGCTTTTCTCACTCTGCTACTCAGTATTCCTAGTTTCCTATCATAACTTGATTAAAAAAAATTATGTAATAGTTGTTTAATTCTATTCGTCTTCACTGAACACTATGCTACATGAGGGCAAGGTCCATGACTATCTAATTCACTGATGTATCTCCAACATCTACCATAAAACGCACACAAAAAATTTCAACATGTATTTGGACAACTAAAGAAAGAACCAAATGTATACATACTCACATGCGTATACAGAAAGTAAACCTTCATAAATCTAAAATAAACTGCACAACTGTTGCAAAACTTACTTCATAGAAATGGAGGATTTTAGAACTGAAAAAGTCTTTAAGAAATCATAGAACACCTTCCAGATAATAAGAACCAGAGAGGACAAACGAATGGCCCACAGACACGTACATCTAATTAGTCGAGGACAGAGATAAGAACTCAGATCTCCCGACTTCCAAGACTGGTGCCACTCTAACTCCTCTTTCAGAACTAAATTTAATAGGAACGGGGGAAAATGTATTAATAAATGTCCATAATTTGGACAGCTTTGTTATAAAATGTTTTTAGAAACTTTCAAAATACTTTAGAAAAGTCTCTCCTTATATTTTATATCCACATATTAAAGGTTAAAATTACTATTAAAAAATGAAAGCTAAAACAAAAAATGCCTCATATGGAGAGAGGGCTCAATTAGAACCTGGATATTTCTGCAAAATGTGTCTAATGTCTACCAAACCAAGGATTAAAATCTTGTTAAAATTCACTTTAGTGTTTTAGGATTATTATTAAATTAACAATACAGTGCTATCTCCTTAAGCAAGTGGCAAAGAAAAACGGTGTAAGAATCAAATCAGAAAAAATGCATTCATTTACCAAAAACGTTTGGGTTACAATAATCTTTAACCTTGACACTGTAACTTTTAAAATACATACACAAATTATACCCTCAAATGATCAGCATTTGAAAATTTTAAATTGAGATAGAATTCTGAGTAAATTGTTCCATCAGTCTTTTTACCATTTCATTTTAAAAAAGGAGAAACTTCCACTTAACCATTATTATCCTGTTATCTGACAGGTAATAATTAGCCAGTGTAGTTATATTAGATTTAATGAGTCCCTATTTAAAATTCATTTCAATAACAGAAAACACGTTCCATATGTCAGATAAAATACTAATACGGTACCTAATATGCTATATGTTTTAAAGATGCATTCTACACATTTTGCTAATACATATAACCCTTTTATATTGAGTCTCAAATAACCATTTAACAAATAAAAGAATCTTAAGGAGAGATAAAGACGAAAATTATATTTAAATATAAGCAAATAGAACCAAGTATTCAATACCATGTATTTATTTTAAAAACCCTTCTTTAAAATAGACAAAATATTAGGGAGAAATAAAGCACCTTGCAAAGCATGTATAGTATGAACTCATTTAATGAAAAATATACACATCCAAGTTGATATACACATAGGCACATACGTAGGCACCATATATAGACTCAAGAAAAAAACACAGCAGTGATTTTCTCTGAAGAATAGAACTGGACGATGACAGGGTTCAGAGGGACTTCTGTTTTCAGATTACATCTTTTTATATTATCTGAATGTTTTTTAAAACCATGGCCACACAAGAAAAACAAAATTTTCTAAGATAAATATCTGCAAGATTATCAAGTTCATAAAACCACCCTGAGGTAGAAACAGGGAGAGATTAGTTTCTCCCTTTACTGCAAATCTTTTAACAAACTTTATCCTTCATAATAAAAGTACTAGTGACTATCAGCACAGAAAGTTAACAAAGCCTTAAGTGAGAAACATATGGAAGTATTTTGCAATCTGTAAAATTCCATACAAATGTAATACATGCATAATATTCTTAATAAAATATTATTTTTAATTCTTAAGAAAACCTAGTTAAAAGTTGGAAGTTGGCTATCCATCTAACAGATGTTTGAAAAAGAAACAATGTTTTTTACTACCTATTTTTTAAATAACATTACTTAACAGCCTTTTAAATACAGCCTTTATCATTTGCTATTGAACTACGTAAAATAAAGGATAAGAACAAAAGTATATGTTTTTTAATCTCCTTAACTTTACTAGCAATTAGAATTTACATCTTTACATTGTTATATTCCAAAATATCTAACATGTCAGCTAGAAAAACTCCTTAAGTTAGGACTCCCCAACAAAACATCAAGACATCAATACCTACACACTAACACACAGATACACCCCAAAAGTCAAGAGGAGGAAGGAGGTATAAAATAACAGATTTCTGCACTAAGATAAATGTTTAACACATATCATACAAATATAGTACACAGTTCTCTCCTATCAACTCCACCTAGAACATTTCCCCCAGCAATATTCTTTTCTACCGTTTTTTTAAAAAGGTGCAAAAACTTTAGGGAGAAAGATCAAAAATTTTAACATTAACAGTTGATAATTATGAGCATAACATTTTTCTAAAAGAAGACATCAACTTCTAATATCAAGTCATTATTATGTTCCTCTGATTTCCAGAGCTAATTACTCTTGGAGCTCAATATTAACTCAACTATACCACGAAAGATTCATATGAAATTCTGCCGTTAAAAATCACCTTAAATAGCTGAGCGTTGTGGCAGGCACCTGTAGTTCTTGCTCAGTGGTTCTTCAACCTTCCTAATGCCACAGTGTATTTTCATTGTTAAAAAAGGGGTTGCGACCCATAGGCTGAGAACCACTGTTAACTTGGGAAGCTGAGGCAAGAGAATGGCTGGAGCCTAAGAGTTGAGGTGCTGTGAACTATGATGGTGCAGCACTCTACTGAGGGTGGCAAAGTGAAACAGTCTCAAAAAAAAAACAAGATTTTTTTTTTTTTTTTATGATTGTGGGTTCATGGATCTCTCTGAGAATGAGATAAAAGTTACAGACGACATCTTCAGAGGAAAAAAATAATATATACACACACATTTACTGGGTTCAAGGATCTCCAATGGTCATCTATTCACCATGGGAGCTCACTGAAGACACCCTTATTCTAACATCCACTTAAAGATAGTCCTTTCACAAAAAGTAAACATGCTTTAGTTTCATAAGGAGCTGACTCTTAAAATATGGATGCTAAAGCATTTTCTTGATCATTAATTAAAAATGAAACAATATGAAAGAAGGAGACAGTTAAATGCCTTACTTATTAGAAAATCTTAGGAGAGAAGGGAAAGGCAACTTGAATGATCATAGCAAATTGAACAGAAATGGACAACATCTTGGCATAGGTCCCTAAAATCTCTAAAAATGTTACAAGTATGCATCTTTACAAAAATAGTTCATCTTTAATAAGAACATGAAATTACATTTTATGTATATTCAATACATTATATAGCCCATGAAAACTAAGTATTACTAATGCAAAGCACTGCAACAAAAATTGCTTATGAATACCTAGCAGCCTGAAAACCTGGGAGATCACTCATAAATACAGCATTTGTTTGGTTGGTATGGTTTGCCTGTGTGTCTCCTCCAAAACTCACGCTGAAAGTCCCTGCTATTATAAAAGTATTAAGAGGTGGGACGTATAAGAGGTATTAGGCCATAAAGTCTTCATGGTGGGATTAATGCCATTATAAATGGATAAGTTAGGCCCCGCCTCCAGAACTGTGAGCCAATAAATGTTTGCTCATTATAAATTACTCAGTCTGTAGTACTCTGTTAAAGCAGCACAAAACAGACTGTCCTTTCACAAAAAGTAAACATGCTTTAGTTTCATAACTTACTGCCAGGCCATCCAGTGAGTTGGAGACTAGAAGAGCTAGTCATAGCTTGACTATACACAAAAGTGACTTTAAACCACATAAATACATCTCATTAAGGCATTTGTATTTTGTATTTTGTTTTGTTTTTTTTTTTTGGGGGGGGCAGGGGGTGCATGAAGTGCCAGAAAAAATATTTGTTATAGCTTAATACTTACATGCTAGTCAATAAACTTTTTTTTTCATTTTCCCCATCTCAAGAAAGCACTGTAATGCATAAATTACGTATTCTAGTTCAAAGGAAAAATTATTTGTGTTAGTTTTCTAAATAAGTGAAGTCTTTCCCTGTTAAACACCAACAGATAATCTACCTTTCATTCATATTCTCTCCCCCCTCCCTTATTTTCTCTCAATCTCACCATTTCTGAAAAATATGTTCTGGAAACAAACAGTATAATTTCAGATCTTCTTCAACACTGAATTCTTAATAATTAAGAATTGTCATCTCAAATATTAGTTATCTTGATTAAGCTGAAATAACGTCATGCCTTCGAGGAACAAATAATAACAGGATAAGAGTAATGATAGTGAGCCTGTTAGAGTCACTCATTAACAAAACTGACGCATTAAAATAGTTATGTAGGTTTTTGTTAAAATGGCCTCAAGCAGGCACGATTGCTTCTGTGTGCACACTTTTTAAATTTTATTTTCCAGTCTTCTTGCTAGTATATGTGTCTCTAGAATTGGTTTCTATGAAGTATAGAGGGAAGATAATTCAACTTTTCCTATAGCACAGCTGATTAAAATGTTTTTTGCTACAAATAATGTACAGCAACTGTATTCAACTTCACTATTCATTATTGGTAACCTTATGAAAACTGTTAAGTTTGGAAAAATTTCTATTACACTGCTTTTATACATAAGCTGTAAGATTTGTAACAATTCTCTTCGGACTAGCTTTAGGCTCCAGATGATTTAGAACCTTTTTCCTACACTAAGTACATAAGACCCATGGTAGATGGGAGAGGGTATTTTCCTACCCTGATACCCATTCAGGCCCCCTAACTTACTGCCAGGTCATCCAGTGAGTTGGAGACTAGAAGAGCTAGTCATAGCCTGACTATACACAAAAGTGACTTTAAACCACATAAATACATCTCATCAACCTCAAACAAATATATTCCAAAAGTCAACCTCCCCTTAGATATTAATACTAAAAAAAAAAAAAAGTTCTTAGGTGTTCCAGTGCCACGTGTTATGATAGGAAATGTGATGGAAGAGAAGTTAGTGGAAAGTGACAGCAGTCTTAACCATTTGAGGTTAAAAAATTTTTTGTCAAGTTTTAAAATACATATGAACATATAAATTCATTGTTAAGGTCCTTAACAGGGTCTTTGAAAGGCTCATGCAATTTAAATATTTAAAGCTAGTTCCACTAAGCTCTGGTGAGTGAACTACAACACATTATTTTCACTAAAACCTGAGAAACAAAGAAAACTCCTTGCCCAAAGACACTGTTGTTGAAGTTTTCATGAGACGTACCACAATAACTAGTATTCACTGAATGCTTAGACTTCATTAAGTAATGTCTTTACATTTAATCGTCACGGCATCTCTATAAGGTAAATTCTAACATAGTTCCCACCTTGCAAATGAAGAACAGAAGTTATAGAAAGACTAAATTACTTTCCCAGTGACACAGGTAAGAAAAGGGGAACCTGCAACTGAAAGTAGACAGTCTGGCTCCAGAGCTTACATCTCTTTTCAGAACCCTAAACTGCCTGCTAGAGGAGCAAGTAAGTGCTTGTGGGCTGGATGATGTGAGTGTGCATGTTAGCAGGAGAGAAGGTGTAATAGACGAAGAAAGAAAATACTGATATACTCTTAAAATTGACTTTGTTTTATCTCACTCTAGTGCCGTGGTTCTGGAGTTGATTTGTAGTAGTATAAAAGCCAGTCATTAAAACTCAAATTTAAAACCGAACCAGCTAAAACTAAAAAGTCTTAAACCCCCTTTTCAGTACTTCTATGATCAAATTATCAAAACTAACACAATACATTCATTGGAAAACATTTCTTGCTTTCATTTCCTCACCTAGCACTCAATCCTCAAAACTGAAAAATGGATTTGCTTCTAAGTGTACCAACAAATGTACTCCTGTCAATTCTTATTAGAACAAACAGATAATTTTCAGACCTTAAACTGATCATCTGAAAGCAACACATACTTTGGTTAGTAGCAAAAACAGCTCAGCCACTTAATAGCTATTTGACTTCGAATGAATTTAAAGTTAACCTATATCTGTTTTCAAACTATAAAATGATACTACTTAACAGACATTTTTTGCATTAAAAAAGATAACAAGTTGCTGTTATTAGTCATTCCTTGAAACATGTCTTCCTAAGTATCTAAGACACCACTCTATCCTGGTTTTCCAACTATCTCAGTCTCTTATTTATACTATGTCCTTTCACTCACTTCTTCAACATAATTCTTCTCTTCCCATTCTATGGTTTGGCTTAAACCTCCCTAAGCAGGAGGACATTTGAGATCCAAACACCTAAATCCACTGACTGAACATTTTCTACTTGGATACTTCCAAAGATCTCTCAAACACATCTAAAATTGAACTCATCAATATTTCACTTAAACATGCATCTCCTATTGCCTTTCTCAGGCTGGCTAAGAATTTGAAACATAGAAGTTTCCTGAATTTCCCTCTTCCCCACTAGTCTAATTGTTCTCCAAGACCTATTGATTCTTCGTTATCCTATTAGGTCTAAAGCAAATCATCCAGTTCAAATTCCTGCTCTTTTTAGCCATGTGACCTCCGGCCAAGTTACTTAACCTTTCTGAAATACAGTACCCTCATTTTAAAATAAGGAATAATAGTACCTAAGTCATAGGGATTTGTGATTATTAAATAAGCTAATATAAGTAAGCATATAAGACACTATCCAACATGTAGAAAAAGCTCAATAAATGTTACCTCTTGCTATTACAATTATTTTATAAGTGTTGTTTTTCTATCCTTCTCATCATAAGGGCTTTTACTCAAAAGTAAGGTTCAATACAATGTGTCATCCTATAAATTCCAGCTTGACTTCCCTGATCTAATGTGTCAGAACCAAAAGCTCTCATGCTCACATATGACAATGCTAATATCACATTTAAAAATTAGAGATGAGGCAATCAGTCAAGCCCACAAAAAAAAACTTTAGTTCAGCGATTATATTTATATATTTTTATACCTCAGAAACTTATTTCAATATATCACAGAGGAATTCAATAAATGTTTGTTAAATAAACGTTGAATAATCAGAATAATTAAGAAAACTTTATCATTGAAGTTTCGTCTCAAATGTTATGGCAAAGATAAAAACCATTCCAAAAAATGCTCTCATAACAAAACTCAATGGTTTTGCATTCTTTTTAGGAGAAAAAAAGATATACTAAGTTATGAAAATTCACACATGGATATATTTCTTGCTATAATCACAACCTGGCTGTAGGGGTCTAGCCTCCTTAATTAAGCTCTGCTTTTCCTTTCTTTAAATTAGTTATCATGGTTGGAGAGATAAGACAAAGGGAGAGATTATTTACATTTTATTATAAGGATAAATACATAGCATTGTTCTATGGAACTGAAACTTAACTCTTTTCTACTTAGCTTTTGTATTTAAAGTACCTCTAAAATTCTGTTTTAAATGTATGAACAAGTTCCCCAAGCAACTTGAGTTCGTGAAGGCAGGGACATCTGCCTCTCCCAAAACGTCAGGCAGGATGTTGAACACAGTAAGGTCAAGTTAACACGCAGGTAGGGTTTCACTCCAATAATTCCATCCAATTTTGACCTAAACAAAATCAATCTCTTTATAATACCTAACCCCATCCCGATCCGCCTCGTACCCACTGCACGAACTCCAACCCTACTTAGAAATTCACTCACCCGCAGCCTAGGAAGAAACCTAGGAAGAATTTAGACCGGCGCGCCTCTGACGTCACACGCACGCTGACGGCCTACGCATGCGCACGGGGTCGCTAGGCCTAAACTGTTCCTCGTTCGCGTGTCGGGGAGAGGGAGTACACCGAGTAATAGTTCCCAGGCCTCAGCCGCCAAGAGGTTACTTGAAACCGGTAGCGAATGCTGCATTAGGGTTAATTTAGGCTTTCAATACAGGCCCCGCTCGGTCCCGTGCCGTCTTCCAGAATTCTCGCCTTTCCCCTTAACTCCGCCCCTGTCAATTTCCGGTGTCTGAGGTTAGACGCTCCTGCAGGGGAACCGGCCGCAATGTTCTGCTCCGGGTTTGAGATTACATTTGGGAGTTTGGAAGCTCCGGTGGGCGGGGCCCTTCTTTAATTTCCAGGTATCTTTCCCCGACAATAAGCACCCAAATGCATTTTTGCAGGGAGGGATTTACAGAGATAATAATATTATTTGATAGTTTGTATAGGAGTTTGGGGACGTTGGCATACATAATTCCACCAATAGGTTATGTTGTTTATCTTGCCATTGGTTTATAGGGCTAATTTTATGTTATAATTAGTAAGAATAAATGTAAACCCTCTGTAAATTTCTGATACATGCCTTCGTTGTTTGGTTTTAGTGAAACAACCTCAGTGAGAGACAACAAGATAGTAAAGAATTACACATATATTTCCAAGGCTAATTTGAACTTAAAAAATCTGCCTTGGGTAAATATTTGCAGAAGGAAATAGCTGTTTTTTAAGTACCTGTTGTTTTAAACAGGGAGCATTCAGCCTAAGTCCATCTTTTTCCTTTCTCCTCCTTGGTTACTTATCATGCATGAGCCCTTGGTGACAACTGAATAAGCTCAGGAGCTCTCCATTTGAGTACAACTATAGTAAGTAAGGTTTAGCACCTGTCGTCCTTCTGTGGCCTCACCTAGCTGTCAAATACTGTATGCTCTACATGATGTGATGAAGATATATAACAGAATATACCTGACTCCTTTTGTTGTTGTTATAGTGGTTATTCTTAGTTTCTCTAGGATGTAAATACTTCTGCACATCCTAGTAACTTCCAGTCTTGTTTCTTCATAAGAAACTTGTAACTTCTTGTTTCTCTCAGTGGTACAGCTGGAATGCATCAGGCTACGGAGCCTGTCTCCTTTTCCTCACATTAGTAATTAGTCTTTACAAATGAAGAAAATTACACGTGAATACACAGTACAATTTAAAACAGGAGCCGGTAAAAGAGACTGAATCAACTAGATAAGGTGCTGAAGACATTAATGCCAAAACAATCTATTACTGTTTTTCTATACTGTTGAAGCAGCATTAAAAAGCTACTCTAAGGCTAACAATTAATGTCATAACTATTAAAAGTTATAATTTTCAAAGGTGCAATGAACAGTTTTGATATTGTTCAATTTTAGGAAAAGTTAAAATGAAAATTTCACTAACAAGTGAGCAACATAAGTGTAAAGGATACTTTTTTAGATGATGCATAAACAAAAAAATAGCACAGTTATTCTCAGTAATAAAGATGAAAGATATCTGCTAATTTCTGGCACTTTTTGCCTCTCTTTACCACTCTCAAATTGTTCTTTGCTGCTTACTTTTTAACATCTAAATGTCAAATTGAATAACCTAATAGTCCAACATTTCCAATTCATTTCCTTTGGATTGATTATGGGGCCCTTAACCAATTATTATTTTCCTGTAAGATTTCATTATGTTGCATCCCTACAGCCTGACAATATCATCTTCTGCTTACTTCTGATATTTTCTAGCAATAATAGCTAGGCTACATTGGTTGGAGTTAGTTTCCTTGTGTCTAATAGTATTTCTGCCCAATCCTAATGAACATCTAGATTGAAATATAAAATTCTGTTTTAATAGAGCATCAAGTTTTTATGTTGAAATATAGTTGAACAAGGACATAATTCAAATACTTGGATATAAAAATGATTGTATAAATTGTACATTTAAATGATAAAGCACATTAGAAAGACAAAATAATATTTTTAAAAGAGAATATGATCTACATAAACTGAGGAAAACATGTTGATCTGTTTTCCCTAAAACTTATGTTTTAATAGTAATTTTTAAATTTACATGCATATTCCTCTCAAATCCTATTCTTTTTAAAAATGATCTTCCTTGTCCAAGAAGAAAAACTCCTATGATCAAATTTTAATTATAAATTGTAAATCAATATTTTATATCATATTGATTCACATGAATAAATTATAAATATGTGCTTTCTTTTGTTTGAAGACTATAGAAAAATATATGACTTTCCAAAAATAACTTTCTTTACATGTAACATTTTCTTAATGTGTTAAAAATGTATTATGTAAACTTAATGAACATTCACTAAGTGCCTGGGATTGATTAAAACCCTGGAGCATTAAGTTGAGCACAACCAGGCATGGCCCCAGCCCCTTTGGAGCTTGCAGTGGGAAACAGAATCTTTTATAAATTCAGAGAAATCAATGTAAAATTTTGATTATTATTCAAGATACAAAGAAGAGTTCATGGTATCAGGGAAGTGTAAAATAAGATAAACTGACCTAGATAGAAAGGTCACAGGAGGCCTTCCTGAGTAAGTAAAAATTAAGCAGAAATGATAATATAGCAATACACATGTAATGAAGGAAAATTGATTCTCTAAAGTAAATTTCACTTCTATTACAATACATAGCACCAAGCATAAAGTACTCTGAAGCAGTCAATACATTTTTAGACTTTTTCTTTTCTGAACCCTGTTTCCAGCCTGTATTTTGATCATCAGGTCAAACTCATCACTTTCTCTCGCCAGGCTGTAGACTGCTACGGATAGAACCCTCACGCTGACGATAATTTTATGTGATCATGCTCTGCTCTGATAATTGATGAGAAAATATGAGAATATACTCAGATTCAGACTCGAGAGTCTCACATTAAATAAACAGTGATATCAAAAACTGATAGTATGAATTCAGTTCCAGCCAGAAGTTTTAATTAACTATGTTTACAGAATAGGGCATTATCTTAATATAAGTAATTGTGACAAGTCATAAATACTTGTTTGGTGGGAAAGCATGTAATTTCAACAAAGTTTGGTTGATAATCCTATATCTTAAAATAACCAAGTCATGTCAGTTTGAAATAACAGTCTACCATAGAAATATATGTGGATGCTTGTCTGTGTGGTCCAGGGAACCGTCTTCACTGAATATTTGCCTCTCATGTGGTCTCTTTTCTAGACATGTCATGGACCTTCTTCATATGCTTCCTATTTTCTTTTCTTTTTTTTTTAATTTTTTTATTGAATGATAACTATGTACATTAATACACTTCTGGGGTACAGTGTGGGGTTTACTTCCTATTTTCTTTATGTGCCTTGATTTGAGTTAGAAGTCGATTACAGCTATGATCTGTGTAATATTTACAAGTGTTTGGCTGTGACATGTTTCTTTCCGCAGCTTTCTAATAATATGTAGAATTCGAGTCTTTGTATAATAACTGTAATATCTCTAGTGATTCTGAAAAAAAAAGGAATCTCTATTTTCTTAAATATTCTCATCTTAGACCTAAAACCCAATTTTTCTAGCTATATTCCACTTCTTTCCAAGCATAGAGTAAGTCTCCAGGGATTGTCAGTGAGCTAGAGGTCCTGCTGCTAACAGCCGAGCTGGGTGCACTCGGGACTCAGAGCTGGCTGATTTTCTGAGAACAAGTGAAAGGTCAAGCCTCATCTCAATGCTATAACAAGAACAAACACTTTTTTATTCCAGTTTCTTCTCTCCCAGCTGAGAGGATTCTTATAAGAATTTATGCATTATGTTGGAGTAAAAAACATTATGTGAAGTTTAATCATTCTTTTAGTTCTATTTCAACTGTTTTATGATTAATTCAAATACAATTTAAGTCAATACTTTTTTATTTTAGATTAATATGAGTGTTCAATTAGATTAGAATGTTTTTTGTTTGTTAGGTAGAGTCCCTGTTATAGTTGTGTCCCTCACCCAGGAGTGTGCCATATATCCTTATATTGTGCCCATTAGGTGGGAGCACACCATAAGTTAATACTTTTAATTTAAAATACTATTTATTTATTATGATTTCTTTATTTAAAAAATAATTCTATCCACCTACCAAGGTAGTTTCATTTCTAGTTCTATTTATTTGTACAGAGGTGTTTGAAATGATGTTCATAAATGTTGACTCTGATTATTGTTAACTGTAGGATTTGAACAACAAGCTACATTCTTCTTGGTTAATTACTTTTTTACTGTTTTTATTATTTATCAGTATAACTAAAAATAATGAAAACAAAGTAATTTTTGAAAGACCTTAAATTATATTTAGCCAAACTGTAGTGCTAAAATTATCTGATAATTATTTGAGATGTTTGTGCAGTTCATATTCCACTTCTCTACAAACCACCTTCCAGTGCAGAAGGCGGAGCATGTGCCCTGCTGATATGACAGACTTGATCCTGTTCCATCCTGAGCGCAGGCTAGGTGACAGTGACCACTTGATCACTTGACTCAGCATCAGCCTATCTCTTGCCTGTGCTGAGCCAGTCATATTCTCTCTTTTAGGCAGATGGAACTGGCATTTGTGTATAAGTTGATTGGCCTTGATACTTGAATCACAAAGGCAAATAGGATGCTAGGATGGCCACTGTCCTCAAAAACATGAAAAGTCAGAGAAAAACAAACAGCAAAGATGAAGCATGAATCAGATGCATACAAAGAAATAAAAACAGCCATTCTGCACCCCAGAGAAAAAGGCAATAGTTTACTAGATTCTTAATATATTCGGCATAGGCCAGGCACAGAGGCTCATACCTGTAATCCCAGGAGTCTGGGAGTCCGAGGCAGGCAGCTTCACATGTTCAAGACCAGCCTGAGCAACAGCAAGACCTCATCTGTAAAAATAACTTGGTGCTGTGGTGGGTGCCTGCAGTCCCCAGGTACTTGGGAAGCTGGGACAAGAGAATCACTGGAGCCCAAGAGTGTGAAGTTGCTATGAGCTGTGATGCCACGGTACTCTACCTGGGGTGACAAAGTGAGACTCTGAGTAAGATAACCAAAACAAAACAAACAAACAAACAATATATATATTTGGCACAGTTATTAATAGGAACTAAATGTCCTCTTAGCTTCCATGTGATGCTTTTGGATTTTGTGAGGAAATATTACTGTTTGTTAAGTTTCTGTTCTTTGCAATCAATAGGGTTAGGACAAACAGCACTTAGGGATCTATATGGGCTGTCTCCTTAAATTTGTACAGGATCAGACTAGACTACCACTGTGATCTAAGTCATCATTCTCTCTGGATTGGATTTCTACAGTAGCATCCCAGAGGATCCCCTTGATTTTTTACTTTTCACCGCCTGCACACATATAAACCACACTTCATTCTCATTAAGGACAGCAGGTCAGATCATTTGATCCTCTTCTCAGTGACTACAGAGTTTTGCAATACTATGAGAGTATAAGTCAAGGTCTCTGACATGGCCTTCAAAGGCAGTGTATGACCAGATCCCTTTGCTAGCCTTCTGACATTATTTCTCCATGCTCACTCACTTCAGACAAACTGTATTACTTGCTTTTTATGTCAGCTCATAGAGTACAAGAATACTCTTTCCTGACCAAATCCCTCAACTCCTTTAAGTATTTCCTCATACATAACCTCCCCAAGAAGCCAAACTGTATTTGAATTTAGACACACTTTCCTTCAGACTTTTCTACTGTTTTTTTTTTTTTTCTGTAGCACTAATCACCTTTAAACATTGTATAAAATTGACTCATTGAATTGTATTTTGAACTAGAATGTAAGCTTGACAGGGCTAGGGATTTTAGGCTCCTTTGCTCATTTGACAGTCACTAAATATGTTATAAATGACTGGGTAAGTAAGACATCAAGCCTAATGAGGATACTATTCAGTTTTCTTTCCGATGAGCCAGAGGCCAATGAACAACACATCGCTAGTGTGCCACTGCTTAAAAAGCATCAGAATAATTGATAAGAAGAAAGATACTGATTTCAGATGGACACTAGTGAGGTCGCATGTGGCTACAAAAAAATAGACAAACTGCTTATTTATGCCAAAGAAGTAGAGAAGCTATATTATAAACATACACATTGTAATATGTGTATATTTGGTCCATGTAACATGGAAAATTTGTACAGCTGACTTATTAATGGTTCAAAGACCACATTTTGTAAATTACAGGTAAAATAAAAAAGATGTTTGAGAATAATTACCATAGTTATATATTGGCTAAAATTCAAGTTTTGTATGTTTCTACAGATTAATAAAATAAATAATTTCTTGAATTAGTTTTCAATTAGACGGTTAAAACAATATGTCTATCTTCATACTCCTTAGAGTGTAAAAGCCTCCTGTTTCATCTTTTTTTCTTATCAACAGACAATTTTTTTTTTTGGATGGGATTAGATCACTCTCTCCTACATTCCTTGTTTGATAGGGTAATGGTATGAAGTGAATAAAAGCAAACTCCGTGAAAAGCCCTGTCTGTAAGGAACGCTAAGAGATATGCCATACACTAGGGAAAAATGAGTGGCCGTAAACAAAACGAAAATCTAAAGGTGAAGTTAGCACAACAGGGAAATACAAATATGTAGCGCAAGGCATGGATTAAGCAAGAAGAACCAACATTTTCACCATGGCGAGGAAGGGCTCTGGGTCCTGTTGTGGACAGACCATGTTGCATCTCAGGGACAGTGTGTAAAAGGCACATGGTTGAAATTTGTTGTCTCAGTAGAGATAACCTTTGGCTAAATTACTCCAAGGATATTTATTTGATAAGATAAATACCTTTGATATTTACTAAACTACTCTAAAGATATTTATTTGATAAAATCTCTTTTTGATTCATAATTCTTTTAAGTGTTCCTTCAGGAAAAGATTCTTTGACGAACCTGCTTATAGTAAAAACTAATATCCAGCCAGGTGCCTTGTGTGTGAGAAGATCCATGTTGCCTAAGACAATGGTTGGTTCTTCAGGTATCTCTATAATAGAGACGGGGAAGAAAGAGAAAAAAGAGAAACTGAAGTGGAACCAGCAAAAAGCCGGAGGGTGTGCATGACTTCCAGAGAGTTGCCACTCTTTACTCTGCGATGCCTGTACTGTAGCCCGTCCAACCCACTAAGAAAAACAAGCAAACCCCCCCAAAACCTTTAGTACACTTAGAATAGGTGCAAATTTTGAGGAGCCTGGTTTATGTTCAAATTGATGCTTGGGTAATTGAGGCAATACACACAGAAGAAAGCACATGAGGAAAAATAAGAGGAAATTAACAGACATGGAAGTGAGTCACAGAGGATCCTTCAGCGTCTCACCACTGAGGAAGTCTAGGTTTGTCTTGAGTTTAGAGTCCCTTTTTTCTACATGTCTCATATTTTATAGCATGAGGTGGCTACGTTCTGGAATATCCTGTAACGATATCCACAGACACAGCCTCTCTTCTATGTAATCTTAGATTTTAAAGAACTATGGATGGCTTTCTTTTTTAATGATGATCCAGCTCTAAAAGTTGGAGAGCACAGAGGCAGGTACCAATTCATTAGCCTGATCTTTGTCTTTTTCTTCCCTCAGTTTTTTGAGTGATCACACACTGGCATGCTTTTAGATGCTTTATAGTGAATGGTTTTGAATAATGAAAAGACAATTGAGAGTTTGCATTTTTTTTGAGTTTATCATATTTATATGAAATAATTGAGAAGCATTTGCTTTAGGTTCAAAATGCATTTTAGCACAGAAAGACCTTTTGCGACATTATCAGCACTTCTCCTATTGCTTTAAATTGAATCTACACCTTTTCATCACATTCATACATTTTTACAGGAAATGGAAAAGTTAATACACAGAGTCCCCTTGATGAAAATTGAGGGTAGTTCATTCATGTCTCACTTGTTTGCAATAACAATGAGACTTCATATGTCTAAATGTTAGTTTATCTTTCCTCCCTACAACTTGCCCATCAATGATTGTGTTTTGTTAGAATGATAAGGTTACAGCTACTATAGTAATCAGGGAATAAAATATCATTTGTGTTGTCCCTTTTTTATCTAATTCTCAATAGTCAAACAATTACTACAAGATATGTTTCCTATGATTGCAGCAGAATAGAAGTGATTACCATATAATCACCTTTGTGAAACTTCAGTTTAATTAGGGTCTATTCAACCCAGAACTTGGTGTCAGAGTCTGGCACAGCCAAAGGAGTATAGCAGGTGGAGGAAAGCAAATACTATGTTATTCCTACTTATTTTCACATGGAGGTAGTGAAAACCAGGCCAAAGTATAAAGTCATGTTTGTTTATTAGATTTTTGTATATCTATCAGACTTAAAAAATATGTTAAAAAGAAAGTATATTCCTTTTGTCCTTTATGTCTGACCATCGAGAATCTTCTACCCACTCTACATAATCTGTTAATTATACTCATTACACCTCCAAATAGTAATAATTTTAATCCTGATTTACATTTTTAATTTTCTTTGTATTAGAAATTATTCTTTTTATTTCTTCCAATACCCTTTAAGGCAAACCATCTTCTTCCAGAATAAAAATCCAATCCTCTTTGGCAGAGTTACAGTTTTAAGAATGAGCATGTTAACCAAATCTAGGGTAAAGAGATGGAAGAAAATACTTTCTGGGACTTGTAAGAGGTTTTTTTTTTTTTTTTCCTTTCCTTTTGGGCAGATATTATGGGGAATAAGCCTCTCCTCTTCCTGGTACCTGGAGAAACTAAACTTAAGATTAAGCTAGTCTTGTGGTTGATCAAATGGAAGTGAGGTAAGTAAAATAAAATCAAATCTTCAGTCTTGATGGTATTGGTAAGCCCTTCAATGAAATAACCTTGAAACCTCACATGGCTCTTAATTTCTAGTTATAGGAGCTAGCAGATGTCCTTATTCAAGTTAGTTTTCTATTACTGGCAATAAAAAGTATTCTTCTTTCAGGAGAGCACCAGAGAATTACTAGGCACATGACATTTAACCTCACTAATAATCTTCACATGTAGTAAAAACTGGTACCAGATGGGTTTAAAATATATATATAGATATAGTGTCTTAGGGTTTGTACTTTGCGTCCGTCCACTATCCAACAACGTGTTGCTATTCCTCGGCAGTCACTCCCTCCCCATGCTCAGTGCAGTCACATGCTCACAACTTCCAATTTTGTATCTTCAGATGTGTATTTCCAGCTGCATGTGGATATTTCCATTTGGATATCTAAAAGATATATCCACCTCTCAAGTCTTAACAGATCCAAGACAGAGCTCTTAATTTTTATAAACTCTGAAATTTCTCCTTTTTAATGTTGAGGAACAGCCTCTATGTGATTCCTCAGGCTGCTGTGGATATGGACTATGACCAGATGTTTGTGCCCCTCTGCCCCTTGCCTCACTCACATACTGAAGTCCTACTGTGATGCTATAGGGAGGTGGAGTCTTTGGGAGAAGACTCGGTCATGGGGTGGAGCTTCCATGATAAGGTTAGTTCTTGTAAGAAGAGGAAGAGAGGTAATGGACCTTCTGCCATGTGAAGATGCAACTAGAAGGTGGCGTCGGCTAACCAGGACTAGTGCCCTCGCCAGATACCAAAGCCGTTAGTGTCTTGATGTTGGGTTTCCCAGCATCTAGAACTTTGAGAAATAAATGCTTATTTAAGCCACCTTATTTATGCTATTTGTTCTAACAGTCTGAAATGGCTAACATACAGGTGGAACCACCTTAAAGATATCTTTAATTCTTCTTATATGTCATACCAATCCACACCAAATACTGTTACTTGTAGCTTTGGAACATATCCTATCCTAGTTCCAGGATCTTTTCACCACCTCCATCAACCAAATTATCTTTCACAGGGACCAAAGCAACAGTCTCCTAAAATGACTTTCCAACATCCATTTGTATCCTTTTACATCCACATAAAAGCAGAGTGATTTAAAAAAAAATATAATAAAAAATGTGACTTCCTCAGTCAAAATTTTGCAATGGTTTCCCATCACATTAAAAAAAAATTAACCTGGTCTCTCACCACTTCTCACTTTTATATTGAAACTTTCTCCCTCAATCTCTCTGCTAAATAATGTTCTGTTCTTATTTTTGTTTTTAAAACATTCTATAAGTATTACCCGAAATACTCTTCCTCAAGCACCTCCCCCCAAAAACTTACTTTCTTACTTCAGGTTCTGCTATAAAGTCAATTTATCAGAGTCCTTTCCTAAAGATTGAACTATATATCGCCACTTTGTTTATTTTTACTATTTATAATCCTGACCAGAAGTTAAACTCCATTATGGCGGAGATTTTATTAAGAACCATAACTCTATCACTTAGGAAAGCGCCCACACTTAGTAGATGCTTTGTAAATAATATTTGATTTGTAAATAAATGTAGTTTTGGTGGGCAACCTCACTCCTTATTCTTAATATCACAGACACTCATTTGCTACAAACCTGGTAAGTTAACATTTTATCACCCTAGGTACATTGAAGTTTAGAAACAATCACAGAGCCCAAGCTTTTCCACTCAAATTGAAAAACAGAAGCTTTCTTTACACTAGGCGTGTAAATACTAAGATATTGTATGTGTAGTGTTAAGTTCAGCTTTGATGGCTACAGGGCTTGCTGACAGTGAAACCCCCTGAAACAAAAGTGGAGCTAAGAAATAGTAAACAGAGGGATTGAGAAAAAGGGGCTGAGGAAAACAAGAATGAATGCGTGTGTATAAACGTCCAAATGGCAATATCCAAATTCTCACCTGTCGTAATCTGGTCATTTGCTCTTAGATTTTTTTTTATTATAAAAACAAATCTATTTTTACTGACAAAATGACCTGAGTTTCTTTCATTTGCAGATAAATAATAAAAGTTCTTACCTTCTTGGAGTCAAAAACTGACCTTGGCTACACTCTTTGAATCCCACTATTGAAACAATTGCCATCCCTCTCGCTTTACTCGTGGCATTGTGCTTTCCATTGTAATACAGGAGAAACCATCCACGCCGGCGTGCCTTAGTGAGGCTGCAGAACACTTATGTCAACAGTAGGGGGAGACAGCAGTTCCTGGATCTCGGAAAGAGAAATTCATATAAAAAGGACCGTCAGTGTGGCGATGCAGCCAGCCTCAGACCCCTGCACAGATCTATACCAAGATACACTACCAAGGCTTCCTCTTGGCCAAGGCCACCCAAAAGCTGGAGGTCAGGGGATGGCAATGACATGCTTTGTACATAACAGCCTCCTCCAGTAGAGAGTAGGTCAAAGAAAAGTGGCAAGAAGGTAACTATAGAGAAACAAAAGGAAGATATATGGCATATCCTTCTATATCTTTATTCTACTTTTTGAAGAGTAGATTATAACTATTTTCAGGCCACACATTTAGGAGGTAAAGCACTTATTTCATAGGACTCACTGAATTCAAAAACCAAACAAGGATAGACAGTGAGTACCTCAAAAAGCAATCCAAATCCCATTCAATTTCTTATTTTTAAAGATAAATTAGAAACTTTGGAGAGAACAGTGACAAAGATATTTTTCAAGACATACTAGGATCTGTGATAAATTGTTAATCTAATGCCAATTTCTCAGAGGCCTTTTGGTAAATACATCTATCCATTACACTAGTTTAGCACTATCGTAAATCCAGTAAGCCTGTAAAAAAAATCATAAAATATTAATATGAAGATGAAATATTAAAATTATAAGACTCTTCCCAGAAATTTTATATAGGGAAATTTCTATAGGCCTGTATAAACTTTATCTTTTTCCAGCTTTCCTCGGAATCAGATAATAAAATATATCCTACAACTCAAGTAATTTTTACAGATTGATAGTTTAAGCATAGTCTAAGTATAATTGCATAGTTTGATTGCATTCAGATAGCTCCAAGTTTTATTATGATTTCTCAGATTATCTTTGACACATCCACAATTTTTTAATAAAAACAAACATTAAAACATACAGTGTCAGGTCATTTAACTTAGAGCGCACATATCTATATTTTTGCACAGGTTTATCTGTGTATTGCCTGAACCCTCACATTTGCATTTTATAGTGATACCTATTGCATAGATGAAAAACATAGGCATTGCTAAATATTTAAAACCCCTAAATACTCTAATTCAAAAATATGAAAAATTCCAGTTACTAATATTAGATCATAAAATATGTAATGATATAATTCAAAACTTTGTACCATGGAGTATTGCATTTTATTATGTAAGCTATAATTAAGCCTTCCTTTCTACCATTATGGTCTTTAGAATTGGTTTCCTTGCCTCTAAAACATGTGGAGAAAACATTCTGCAGGTCAAAAATTTTCTCACAAAACATAGTTCAAACACAAACAAACCCTGACATTTCCAGAAGAGATAAATATATACAGACACTACATTACCTTAGAAATGTTTCTCTTGGCTTGGCGCCTGTGGCTCAATCGGCTAAGGCGCCAGCCACGTACACCTAAGGTGGCGGGTTCGAATCCCCAGCCCGGGCCCGCCAAACAACAATGATGGCTGCAACCAAAAATGGCCAGGCGTTGTGGCGGGCGCCTGTGGTCCC
>CAUYQV010042613.1:0-33863 GCA_963574575.1 Galagoides demidoff | reverse complement strand
CTGTTCATCAGTGGCCTTTGCTAACTGGGCAAATGTTCATCCAAAATTTCTTTTGAAGAAGTGAGCTTTTTCAAAATGCTTGTATTGGCTCGGCGCCTGTGGCTCAAACGGCTAAGGCGCCAGCCACGTACACCTAAGGTGGCGGGTTCGTATCCCCAGCCCGGGCCGCCAAACAACAATGATGGCTGCAACCTAAAAATGGCTGGGCGTTGTGGCAGGCACCTGTGGTCCCAGCTACTTGGGAGACTGAGGCAGGAGACTCGCTTGAGCCCAGGAGTTGGAGGTTGCTATGAGCTGTGATGCCATGGCACTCTACCCAGGGGGACAGCTTGAGGCTCCGTCTCAAAAAAAAAAAAAATAGTCAAAGAATCAGAAAATGTATTTTCTTGAAGTTTAGGGTTAAGAAAACTATTCTATACCAAAATTATGAACTTATAGTTATTAAGAGAATTATAAAAATTTGAACTATGTTGACATATGTTTATGAAACAATTTTCTAAAAGATGGGGTCCCATTATGTTCCCCAGGCTGATCCCAAACTCCTAGACTCAAGCAAACTGGCCCCTGCCTTGGCCTCCCAAAGAGCTGGGGTTACCAGTATGAGCCATAATACCCGGCCAGAAACAATGTTGATTAGAAAATATCTGTTTTGTATAGAAGTAGATTCATGCATGTTAGTAGATTTATAAATGTTTTATGTTATTGTGTCTTCAAACACAATCTATTTTAAACAGATTATATTTATATGTCTAAATCTATTGAACTATATGTATGTACATTGACAATAAATATAAGATTATATCCTCAGGATATTGTATTTATTGAGTTGTTTGGTTTCAAAGAAGTAGCATTTCACAAAAAAATTCATTCTGTTTATTATAAACATGGCTCACAAACAAAAGTTCAGTGCTCAAAGCAAATATGGGGTTGTTTGGAAACAGGTTAAGTAGATTATCTTTACTGTAGTAATTCTGAGTCTTTAATTTATCGGTATGCATTATGAATCTCTAAAATGAAAAGATTTGTTATTTATCTCAAAGTCTACTGTTTTGTCATGATTACACTTATCTCACTTGTTTAAATAAGTTTGTGTAAATCTTTTTTGGACGTGTTTACTAATGTATCTTCCCCATCAAACTATAAATTCTATCAGAACAGGTAATTCTGTCTTCTTCATCAGAGTTTCAGCCCAGGCATATAGCAGGGACTTGATAAATATTTTTGTAGTGAATGCATTGCCAGAGGAGCATCTGGGCAAACCAGGGCTTGAAATTGCACATTTGGGGAACTACCCCTCAAAGTTATTCCATTGTATAATAATTCCAAAGAAAAAATTATGTTAACACCTCTAGGCCACTAGAGATCCATTTAATAAATTATTGCTATGCTTCGGTGGAATCAATTACTACTTCAGGGAATGGAAGAGATTTGTCAGAGAGCATCTCATGACCTGGAAAAGTCTTGCAAAATCATCTTTATTATCTGGAATCCTAACTGAAAAACAATGGTAAAAATTATAGTTACCAAGGAATGACCCAAAAGGAGTCAGACTTCACATCAACACCAACAATCTTCTGGAACACATTTAGGGACATTGGATTTTCCATTAAGGATATTTGCTTATTTTAATAGATCAAGTATGAAAAACAGATATTCTGGCTGGAAACTGCAAATTGTTGACTCATTGATTCCCTTTTAGGATAAGGGATTCCACATAATACTTTATTTTCTGAATAGTCGGAGCCCGTGTTAAGACAACTTTTAAAATTTTTTTAAAAGACAGTTTACCTACATGTTTTATACAAAGACATACGGTTTGGGAACATAAAATAAAGCATTCTTAACTGCTAAGATTCATGAATTTCCTCCATAAGTTCTCCAGAACCAGTCCTAGAGGGGGAAAAAAATTCCCCGCTAATTTCTTTAAGAGTTGTGTTGAAGTAAAATAAAAATTGATACGAAATGTAATGACTTTTTTCCAGTTACCAGGATGGAAAGTATTTTACCAGTTATCAATGCCGCCACACCCTGACACTACTAAATGCTTAGCTTATTACTAAATTTTAAACTTTCATAATACTTGGCGATAGGGGAGGGGTTATATTTCAAGTCAAACAAAGGATGTATTTCCAAAACAGCATTTGCAAAGGTTAATCTGCGCATGGCCTGCAGAGGGGAAAGGGCAGTGCCCCAAAGATCGATCCAAGACCCCTTCTTGGTTTCTTCCTAGTTAATAAACCACCGGGAGAGATAATTTTTAAACTTAATTTGCTGAAGTGGGAATTTACTAACGTATGAAAAAAAACTTCCCAAATTTGAGAATTTTGGTAAATTGACTTTATACTGGAGAATAAAGAAAGAGCTCTTGCTTCTTTAACTAATATCTTCTACCAAAAAAAAAAAGAGAGAGAGAGAGAGAGAGATACTTGGCTATTTGGTAATCTACAGGGAGAAAATTGACAGAATCTCGGGGCCAAAGTTGCCCTTCAACTCAGAATTCCCCGAAACACTGCGGCCCAGGAGCTAAGTGGCTTTACGAGGAACACGGGTATCCTGGCTCCTGGCCTAACCTTCATTTCCCCAAACCCAAAGCTCGCGCGGCACCAGCTAGATTGAAGGTCAAAGTCAACAGATTAATATCTGCAGTTCACGGGCTGTGAGGGTCCTCCTATCCCAGGGAGTTTTTAAAATGTGGTTTATGAAAGGGCATTTCTAAGTATTTTATTCTAAGGACAACGTCCAGCCAAAAGACGGTTTGGGTACGTCAAGATGAGAACAAGAATACACACAGATGGGGAAAAGCGCTGTTTACTGGAGGCTTGCCGAAAACTAAGTGGGGAAGTGGGAACGGGTGCGCGCGGCGTCGTAGTGGGGGAAACGAGTGATAAAGCAGTATCTAGAGCTGAAAGGCAACCCCACCTCACGAAAGAAATGGAGTAGAGAAGTGGGCTTGACGATTCCACAGCTGCTTCCGAGGGAATCTCCGGGAGACCACGGGGAAGCCCCGCAGGGGGGCGCACGCCAAGGTCTGACACTTCGCGGCTCCAGCTAAGGGACGCGCAAAGCTGCGGAGCGGAGTGGCCGGGTTCCCCGGTGCACTCACCGCTTTCTCCGCTCGGGGCTCCCCCCAACCCCTCCCCCCCCCCCGCTCTTCCCGGCTCCACTCTGCGCCGGCACCCCGGGCCCTGCGCTCTCCGCGCCGCGCGTCACTGCGCGGCCGGCCTCCGCGCGCCTCCCTCCTCCCTCCTCTCCCGCTCTGCGCGATCCGGCTGGGGGAGGCGGGGAAGCCGCCGGAGCGCGACCGCCACGGCAGCCACCCTGCTGCCGCCAGTCGGAGGTGCAGTCCGTAGGCCCCGGAGCCCGGGCGGGCCCTTGGGGAGTCGGCGCCGCTCCGAGGAGCTGTGAGGCTCGCCCATGCCAGGACCTGAGGGCGCGGTAGGCGCGGAGGTGAGCGATCCGGTAACAGCGCTAGAGGAGGGGGCGGAGGCTGTGGAGTTGAGGGTCGAGATGCCGGGGGCGCTCCGCTCTGCGTCCGACCTCGCCGGATTCCGCGCCCTCTGCGGGCGTCCGCCCGGAGCCCACCGGGACCCTGATGTGGCACCTTGAGGTGGGGAACGGTGCAGAAGGGTGTCCCTTCCTCTGATTCCTCCCCCTACTTCTCTCGGGCTTCCCTGAGCTATGGGAAGTCCTGAGGTTGGGCACAGGAGAAAGCAGGCCAGGCGAGACGTCGTCCCAGGTAGGACGTGCCCCACAGGCAAAGGACAGGCAGGTTACTTGTACCCTCCCTGGCAGTCTACCTGCCACTTTGGATTGCCACAAAGCATTTCCTTGGAGATCATGCTGTGCTGCTTTGCGATTGTTTCTAGTAGTCATTTTGTTTATTACCCAGTAAAATGATCGTGGTGTGTTTAGGCCATTTTGTGCTGGGAAGTAATTGGCCTCTTCTTTGAGTGTCCTAAATTATCTTTGAGCCCCGTGTTCAGACTCAGCCAAAACTTGTTGAAAAATATGCCCTAAAAATCTTGCTCTGAAAATAGAGCAGAGAGATAAAGAGAATTTTTGTTGGGAGGTTTCCATTTATTATCTTCCCCCACCCCATGGAGAAGGATTGGTGTCAGTTTTTACTCCTCAGGCAGTAGTTTTTTAGATGGAATAACTTATTCCAGGCCATGGTTAATTACTGTTCTTCACTACGGGAAAAATAGAAATTCAGACTCCTCCTTCCACCCACCTATCCCCACCCCCATCCTCAGGACTTAGATTCTAGTCCTGTTAACAGACCCACTGTTTGGAGCCTTTTCCATCCTCTCTTTTTTCCCTTTATTATTTCTTCATGTGTATTAATCTGAGTATTTTTTCTTTCTCTAATGAGTGTGCTTTCTCTTTCTGTATTTATATACATATATATGTATTTTTTATTTTTTACTTTGCATCTCTCTGTTGCTTCTAAGCTTAGAGGTTATTTAAAGAAAAAAAGACCCATCCTACATATTTTGCAGGATATTTAGAAACATAAGAGGAACAATATATGATGCCACTGGGATGGCTACAGTTTCTGTCTCTTACAGTCTGTCAGGCTTAATAAATAAATGAGATAATTTTGATAATAATGATTAATTGAGCTGGTTGTGCAGGAAGGAACTGAAAAGCTTTATCCAAGTCACTTTTTATTCTACTAGTGTTATGGAAAATGTGCTTATGATGAATGATCATAATTGTATTTTAACAGTGGAAAAAATAGAAAGGATACATCTAAGGTTGGAAAGACTAGAACTACTGAGAGAGGTCATAACCATAGCCCATAGCAAAAAAGAAAGGATACATCTGAGGTTGGAAAGACTAGAACCACACTTGTGATGAAGGACAAAATCAGGACATAAGGAGATGTATTTATTCCCTGCTTGGCCAGTAACCATGACATTGAGGTAACCAAGACGTAACCATGACATACATCACTTCCCCCCTTTGGGGTCTACAGGTTTTGATCAGCAAAAAGAAATATCTGACCTAAAGAACTATTACATCTCTTTTGGTCCTGATTTTTTTATGTATTCCACAGGAAAGAATATTTCCTGCAGCTTTAGTTACACTGCCAATGTAGAGGCAGTGGTGAACAAGGCACATAGTTCTGCTCTCACACAGCTTATTGTCCAGTGGGGAAGATAGTAAACAGTAAAGAAGCTGTTATATAAAATAAGTAAAAGGAAATTTAACAAAGAGCGAAAGGAAAAGAAAAAAAAAAACTGGAGTGAATCAGTCTACCAAAGAGACAGAATAGCATATGCAAAGTTGCCAAGGTGGGATAGTGATTGATCTTTTCTCCTTCTAGAAAAGGATGCTCTGGCTGGAAAAGATCCAGGGTGGGGTTAGAATGGTGAGCGGAAGCTACTTCATTTAGGGCCTTTTAGGTCATGGTCAGAAAGGTGGCCATAGTTCCAAGTACAAGAAACCATTGATTTTAAGGAGGGCAGGGACATTTTGTGAAAACTCACATTTCAAGACTGTCTTAGCTGCTATGTGGAGAATAATTTGGAGAGGGCCAAAGGATAAAGTAAGGCTGACCCATTAGGAAATGTCCGTAGAATTTTGGCAAGAGATGATAGACACCTGAACTAGGCTGGTGTCAGTGGGGAGGGATTTAAGATATATTTTGGTTAATAGAAGTTGGTGTATAATTTTATGTCAAGGTTGAGGGAAAGCAAGGACTCAAGAATGACTTCCAGATTACTGACTTGAGCAGCTGCTGGGTAATGGTGCTAGTTACTAAAATGAGGAAATGTTAGGGGCAATGACAACAGGTCTGGGTGGAGAAAGTTCCATTTTGAACCTAGCTTGATATGTCACTGAGAGAGGTCATAACCATAGCCCATTGGGAGACCAAAAGGGATGGTCTTCAGAACAGAAGTGAACAGGTTGACCTTTGATAGGTGAAGTTGATGATCTTGAATTTAAGATGAAACTAATGAGCTCAATTGCTAATTTTTCTTTAGCAACCTTCACCAACTTGGATACAGACAAAGAGAAAGTGAAAAGCTGAGTTCTTCTAGGACTAGAGTTTTACCAAGTAGATATGATGCAGGGTAAGAGAATCAAGGATTTTTTCATGGTGGTGACTATTAATATGCATTATGAAATCTAGTCTGGGTTGAAGAGAAACCAGAGCAAATTGATGGAGAGTTGGAGGACATTAAGCAGTTGGATAGGTAAGGATAAACAGATTAGACTTCTTTTGCTATCTAGAATTATTGGTGTAAATATTTAAACTAAGGAGACAGTGCCTGGAGATACCAGAAAGTGAGTGACTGAGATGGAGTAGAAGCAACAATTCATTGCCTTTGATGAATGAGTCAAGGAAACAAGAGGCTCTCAGGTTGAATGGTTCATCTTCTTGAATGATGAAGTCCTAGAGAAAGGTGACAGCTGTTGGGGTAGAGAGGACAACTGTGTAATGTACTGGGGCTAGGGTGTGCAGTCATTAAGGAGTAAGCTAGGAGCTGGTGAGGACCAGGAGAGGGTATCATGAGGTGCCATGAGCCTCAAAGGAGCTAGCAAAGAAGAAATGTTCAGATGTGGGCTTACAAAGTCAAGAATATATGTACCCACTTCATGGAGGCCCTGGAGGATTACATGACCTCTCCAAATCAGCAAGTGTGAATGCTGGAGTCCTGGAGACAGCGCATTCATTCAGAGTTACTGTCATCCAGTAATTAATGTTCTAGATATTTTTGTGTGAAACAAATTAGGTTCTATTTTTTCAAAATAAGCATAACACAATAGCCGCCATTAATCTATAGGAATGTCCAGAAAATGCTTCTAACTTAAAACCATGGAAGGCCTTATAGCTAAGTGTAATCAAATTCTTTACCATGGGGTGACACCTGTGGCTCAGTGAGTAGGGTGCCAGCCCCATATACCAAGGTTGGCGGGTTCAAACCTGGCCCCAGCCAAACTGCAACAAAAAATAGACGGTGTTATGGCGGGCGCCTGTAGTCCCAGCTACTTGGGAGGCTGAGGCAGAAGAATCACCTAAGCCCAGGAGTTGGAGGTTGCTGTGAGCTGTGACTCCACAGCACTCTACCAAGGGCAATAAGTGAGACTCTGTCTCTAAAAAAAAAAAAAAAAATTCTTTACCATGGTAATACACTCCCAAGTATTAAGTACATTCATCAAGTCAAATGCTCAATCAAGAAAACAGTGACCTGGCTCGGTGCCTGTGGCTCAAGTGGCTAAGGTGCCAGCAATATATACACCTAAGGTAATGGGTTCGAATCCAGCCCTGGCCCTCCAAACAACAATGCTGGCTGCAAACAAAAAATAGCCGAGCATTGTGGCTGACGCCTGTGGTCCCAGCTACTTGGGAGGCTGACTCAGGAGACTTCACTTGAGCCCAGGAGTTGGAAGTTGCTGTGAGCTATGATGCTACAGCACTCTACCCAGGGGGACAGCTTGAGGCTCTGTCTCAAAAAAAAGAAAACAGTGACCTTGAAATATCAAGGAACCCTTATGCTACTTAAATTAAAACTTTGAGATTGAGCTCTCAAAGTTGAAATGTTAAATACAAAGTAGTGATATTACCATTATCATGTAGACTTAGAAACTTAAGGATTTCAGTGTTGGAAAGGACCACAATAGTCAAATTCAAACTCTTTGTTTTCCATTTAAGGAAGGAATTTGAGACAGAGAATCAAGATGATTTCAGAAGCCTAGTTCTACCCTTTTGCCTTGGATACCACAAAAACAAAACTTTCTATAAATGACATAGTTTTACCAATTATTTAATCTGGATTACCAGTGAATAACATCAAATGAAAAGGTAGAGAGACTCTGCGACTTTGTTAGTCAAAGTGTGGCCTGTGGACCACTTCCAGGCATCACCTTGAGAAATGCAGATGTCTTGCCTCACCCCAGACCCTGGGAATCTGAATGTGCTTTTTAACAAGATCCCCAGGTGATGGTGTTTGCATGAAAGTTTGGCAAGTACCATTCTAGCAAGTCAGTGTACTTGCAAATTCTAGTCTCCTTGGGTCAGCAGGACCTATGATGCCTGAGAACTGAGGAAGGGAGCCCCTTGTGGGACAGAAGCGGCTACCATCATCGGAACATTCTGAATTTTGGATATTGTGAAACAACAGGAACAAAGTGTGCTGTGCAGTGGGATGACACATTTTAAGGAATGGATTGCCCTTCCCAGAAAGTCAAGGGAGGAAATTGCAAAATAGTGTGTGGGCCTTGGGATAATGCTGTTTCCTGAGTGGGAGAAGGGAAAGGACTGCATGCATATTCTTCAGCCTCCTGTATTCAAAAGTATTGTTATTCTTTCGCTAGTGCAATTTTTTCATTATTACAAACAACAGTGTAAAAACGGACATAAATGAGGATCAAAAAAACATATCTACTATCTGCAAATACCAAAATAAGTAGAGTATTAGATTGAATCCTGAATCTTTTAGTAGAGTTATCCTCAATTTTGGCTGCATACTGAAATACGTAATAATCTTTTTTAAAAATGCTGATACCCAGACTGAACCCCAGACCAATTAAATAAAAACTGGATGGTGGCAGACAGTGACCAGGGTCACTGTGTTTTAAGCTCCCGAGGTCGTTACTGTGCAGCTGGAGTTGAGAACTGCTACTGTAGTAGGTCATTTCCAGCGTTGTGGCAAGAGGCAGCTCTGAGATTCAGTTCTCCTTCTCCATGTGCCAAAGCAAGGGGACCCTCCATCAATAACATAACATAGAGCCAAGCAGAGCCAGCAAAACTCAGGTCACCCTCACTGGCCAGTGGGATTTTCAGGACAGTGAGGGAAGTAGGATTTTTTTTTTCTTTTTTTGAGGCAAGATCTTTGCTGTATAGCTCAGGTGTAATCATAGCTCAGTGCAGCTTCAAACTCCTGGGCTCAAGGGATCCTCCTACCTCAGTTTCCTGAGTAGCTGAAACTATAGGTGCACGCCCCCATGCTGATATTATTTTTAATTTTTTTTTTTTTGTTGTTGTTGTTTTAGTAGAGATAGGTTCTCACTATGCTGCCCAGGCTGGTCTCAAGCTCCTGGCCTCAAGCGATCCTCCTGCCTCAAGCCTTCCAAAGTGCTAGAATTACAGGCATGAGCTACTGCACTTGGCTGAAGTGGAATTTTTTTTTTAAATTTTAAAAATATATCATGGACAGTGCCTGGGGCTCAAAGGAGTAGGGCACCATATGCCAGAGGTGGCAGGTTCAGACCTAGCCCCAGCCAAAACAAAACAAAAAAATCCTCTCTCTCTCTGAGAGAGAATAGAGAGAGAGAGTGAGAGAGAGAGATTTAGAGGGTACAAGGATTTTTTTGATACATGGGATGAATCATCTCGTGGTCAGGGCTTTTAGTGTGCCTATCACCAAAATAGTGTACATTTTACCCAATAAGTAATTTTTGATCCTTCACCTCCCTCCCAACATCCCCCCTTCTGAGCCTCCAAAGTTCACTGTACCGCTTTGCATGAGCATGTATACCCACTGTTTAGCTGCCACTCGTGAGTATGTGTAATGTTTGTTTTTCCATTCCTGAGGTACTTCACTTAGAATTATGGCTTCTAGTTCCATCCAAGTTACTGTGTAAGACATTATTTTATTCTTGTTGTGGCTGAGTAGTATTCCATGATGTGTGTGTACATTTTCTTTATCCACTCATCAGTTGATGGGCACTCAGGTTGGTTCCATATCTTTACATTTGTGAATTGTGCTGAGATAAACATATATGTCTTATTGGTAAAATAATTTTTGGGGGGTAGATACCCAGTGGTAGGATTGCTAGATCAAATAGTAGGTCTACATTTAGTTCCGTGGGGAATCTCCATACTTTTTTCCATAGAGATTGTACTATTTATATTACCACCAACAGTGTATAAGCATTTCCTTTTCACTGCATCCATACCTAGTGTACAGTGGCATCATCAGAGCTCACAGCACCCTCAAACCCCTGGGCTCAAGCAACTTCCTACATCCCAAGTAGCTGGGACTACAGGCAGCACCACAGTGCCCGGCTCAAACTCCTGAGCTCAAGCGATGCTCCCACCTTGGCTCCTAGCTAGGATTATAGGCGTGAGCCACCATGCCCAGCCATTTTTTGACTTTTTAATAATGGCCATTCTGATCAGGGTAAGATTATCTCTCATTGTGGTTTTAATTAGCAATTCCCTGATGGTTAGTGATGTTGAGCATTTTTCATAGGTTTGTTGGCCATTTGTGTATCTTCTTTTGAAAATTGCTCATGTTGTTCACCTTCCTTTCAATGGGGTTATTTGTTTTATTTTCTTGCTGATTTGTTTGAATTTATTCTGGATATGAATCCTTTGTTTGAATGTATAGTTTGAAACTATTTTCTCCCATTTTGTAGGTTGTCTCTATCTATTTGCTCCGTAAATTTCTTTTGCTGTACGGAAGCTTTGTAGTTTAATCAAGTCTCATTTATTAATTTTTCTTTTTGTTGTGTTCGCTTTTGGGGTCCTGGTTATAAATTCTTTGCTTAGACCATTATCCAGAAGAGTTTTTCCTAAGTTTTCCTCTAGAATGTTTATAGTGTCAGGTCTTACATTTAAGTCTTCAATCTGTCTTAGAGTTGATTTTTGTGTGTGGTGAGAGATAGGGATCCAGTTTTGGTCTTCCACATGAGGTGCTCCAATTTTCCCAGCAGCATTTATGGAACATCTTTCCCTCAGTGTATGCTTTTGTCTGCAAAGATCAATTGGTTGTAGCAACATAGTTTTATTTCTGGCTTCTGCTCCGTTGATCTACGCATCTACTTTTATACCAGTACCATTATAGTATAATTTGAAGTTGGTATAATGTGATGCCTCCAGATTTGTTCTTTTTGTTTAGGATTGCTTTGGCTATTTGAGCTCTTTTTTTATTTCACATGTAATTTAGGATTGTTTTTTCTAATTGTGAAAAATGACATTGGCATTTTGATGGGAATTGCATTCAATCTTGTATATAACTTTGAGCAATACAGACATTTTTAACAATATTGATTTTTCCAAACCACGAGCATGGGATGTTTTTCCATGTATTTGTGTCATCAACAATTTCTTTTTTCAGCGTTTTGCAGTTCTTCTTATAGAGATCTTTCACCTCCTTGGTTAAGTACATTCCTAGGGTATTTTGTTTTTGTTTTTTTACAGCTTTTGTAAATGCTATCAAGATCTTGCCTGTGGCTCAAGTGGCTAAGGTGCCAGCCACAAACACCTAAGGTGGCGGGTTTGAATCCAGCCCAGGCCCGCCAAACAACAATGATGGCTGTAACCAAAAAATAGCCAGGCATTGTGGTGGGCGCCTGTGGTCCCGGCTACTTGGGAGGCTGAGGCAGGAGACTCACTTGAGCATAGGAGTTGGAGGTTGCTGTGAGCTGTGATGCTATGGCACTCTGCCCAGGGGAACAGCTTGAGGCTCTGTCTCAAAAAAAAAAATCTTGCTTTGATTCTAGAGTACAGAAATACTACTGATTTGTGTACATAAATTTTGTAACCTAAGACTTTGTTGAATTTATTTTTCAATTCTAGGAGTATTTCAGAGAAGTCTTTCGGGTTTTCTAGATATAAGATCATATCATAAGCAAACAGGGATAACTTGACCTCCTCTTTTCTGATTTGGATGCCCTTTCTTTCTCTTGCCTCATTGCTCTGGCTAGGACTTGCAAAGTAGAATTTTTTTTTTTGTTTTAGGAGTTACCCTTGGCCATTTTTCTTAAAATTTCAGTATTAACAGTTACTCTTGATGAAATTTTGTGAACTTGGATTATGATGATGGTTGCATGATTCTGTAAATTTACTAAAGTCATTCATTTACATATTTAGAATGGGTGGATTTTATGATATGGAAATTATACCTAAGTAAAGTTGTTGTTTTTTTCCAAGTTGCTGGGTATGCTTCAACATTCACAATTCATCATATTAATTAGGTAGTCAGGAAGCCGGTGCCTGTTTTGTGTTACTGCTCATCAGCATCCAGCTCAGTGCCTGGTAAACAGGGTTCTGTAAGATGTTAGACAAATGAGTAGGTGGGGAAGGATGGGAGGATGAGTATCATTACAGCCTTTGGTGGTGGACTAATTCCTAAACTGATGTCAATCAGAGATCCCTAAGGTTGATAACACTCAGTGGGCCTTGGTGCCATTGTAATCACACACATGTAACCTATTATCTGGTAAGCACTGAAATTAGGGAAGTAGATTTGCATAGAGACCAAAGTGCCAGGTCTATCATAGAAGACTGTTTATTTACAAATAAATTACTATAACACAGAAAATTTTCTAATAAACTTAGCTATTCTTATGTCAACAGGGTTATCAGATGGGGAAATTAATTCAGCCATGTTATGACATACTATGCCCAGCATCGTTTCAGCTATGCCTTCTGGTCATATTAACTTATGGTGTTATGAAAGCCGAGGTGTGCACAGGGCACATGGTTCTCCTGAGGTAGCACACTACATGTGTGAAGTAGGCAGGGGGATGTGCACGGTTTTCTTCTCTGCCCCATATACAGAAGAAAAATGAATGAGGAAACATTGGAGGAATGTTTTTAACTTTGTGAAGAGTATCCTAAGTTAATTGCTTGCTTGTGTGCTTTTTTTTTTTTTGAGACAGAGTCTCACACTGTCACCCCGAGTAGAGTGCCATGGCCACCTCATAGCCCACAGCAACCTCAAACTCCTGGGCTCAAGCCATCCTCTTGCCTCAGCCTCCCAAGTAGCTAGTACTACAGGCTCTTGCTAGTACTAACGCCCAGCTAGTTTTTGTTTTTAGTAGAGATGAACTCCCCTCTTGCTCAAGCTGGTCTTGAACTCCTGAGCTCAAGCAATCCACCCACCTTGGCCTCCCAGCAGGCTAGGATTATAGGTGTGACCTTCGTTGCCCAGCCAGTATCCTAAATTTCATCAAGTGAAGTTCTTGGGGAAAAAAAATTATTTAGACTGATTTGAGGAAATTGTGTGTGAATTAGAGACTGTTTTGTAAATGCAATTTTATTAGTCCTATAATCATTAAAGAATGACTAAAATAAACACTGTGTGATATTTTCTTCTCTGAGTTTCTAGACTAACTATGCTTTGATCATATAGATTATAGTTGCATCATTCCTTGCCAGTGGAAATGTACACTGTAAATGTTTTTAGTATTCTTTTTTGTGAATAGGTAAACCACCTTCAGGTGTCAACATCATTCACTTCTTACAAGTATTTTTCAGAGATATCACAAGTGTTAACTTCAGCTCAGCTATTAACCAAATGATCCAAAGTAAAAGATTAACAAATTCTAAACTGATGAAGTGTACAATTGATGAGACACTGATGCCAGTGTCTCAGCAGGAGATTGTCACTCATAGCTTCAGGAGATGGGTTGCTCTCACTTAGGTGTGGGTACGGGTGAGTCCAATAGGATACTGACACACTTCTTGGTGCTTTTTTCTTTCCTCCGCTCCAGAAACAGTATATACCTTCTTGGTGGTGTCCACAGAGTATCCAGAAAACAATATGGGTTGCAATCCAAAGTTCTTTAAGAATTACACACCAATCAATTATGTTTTGTTTGATAGTGTTAATAAATTTAGATCTTTGTTGGTTTGGGTCCAAAAATGGGAATGATTTCAACCATATTTTATCATTTTATAGTTAGAATTCCTAAGCATTACAGTTTTGCATTTATCCAAAACTATCCTAAAATGAAATTCCTATTTTGTCTATTTAAAGTTGGTATTGTTTTTAGAAAGCGTAGGTATAGATGACATTTGGAGATGCTGAACAGTGTTGAGTTATGATTCCCCACATAATGTTTGGACTGCAGTTTCAGAACAAGCATAGGTTGGAAGACTTGGATTTGAATCCTGGCTGTGTCATTATAAACTACTCTGTGTTAGGCGAATCACTAAAGTTCTCTGAGGTTGTTTGCTCATCTTTCAGATTCACTCCACAGCCATTTGAGAATTAAACAAGATAATATTATATATTAAAATATTCTGTGAACTATGAAATGGCACATGGGGTATGGTATTATATGCCCTTAGCAATAAGCAAATAATCCATCTTTCAGATCTCTTTTTTTCCCTCTCTTTCTCATGAATGCTTTTATATTCCTTAGAACTATAATGAAAAGAGTCTCATTTATTAGGCCAACTTCTATTTATAGCCAAAGCCACACTACTAAAGGGTTCAGTTAGAGCTTGCCATTATAAATATCATGTTAATAAAGCCCAAACTTGTTAGACCAGAGTCACCTATTAATGTGTGTAAAATGCTTGATTTAATGAGGACCCATAGGTCATGTTATTAGGTCCTAATGTACTTTTGCCTGTTCACATTGTGATTTACAGAAGGGGATTGATTTGAACCTGCTTTGTAAAACAAGCAGGTAACTGATACTATTTTGTTTTTAGTTCAAAAAAGTCTTAATTCGTTAGATTTAAAGATTTTGCGATCTTTATACTTTGAAAGATGCTCCAGTACATACTCAGAAGAACTCAGGACTGGCATACGGGAAACTTGGGCTTCTGTGTGTGGATCTATAATAACCTTTTCCACCCTTAAATGATGCACGATTAGGGGTAAGTAGAGTGGCCACTGTACTCTTAAGTTTTAATGAAATGAGCATTGATTACATTGATGCTGACAGTTTTGTACTAGCCTGGCACCTCTGACCCCAACCTGCTCTTCTGGGTACATGCAGCCACTCCAAAGGAAAGCAGATAGTTATTTCCCCTTCTAGCTTGAAAGGTGTGAAATGAAACATATAATAGATTTAAAAGTAGTAGTAAGCTTTTTCCTCTCCCAGGATCTAATTTAGACAGTAAGTTCACTAGGTAATACTGAGGAGCAATGAAATGGCCAAAGAAAAAGGAGTAATATGCTGATATGAGCACAGCCGTAATTCTTCCACCTTTACATGCATAGTCCTTCCCCCCCAAGAAAAGCCTTTCTAAAATTCCTTACGTGCAACCATACGACACATACCATAGCTGGACTGCCTCTATTCTAATCCTGGCTCCCCCACCTTCTCTCTGATGACTTTGAACAAATTAATTGTCTTCTCCATGTCTGTTTCTTCATCTGTAAAATGAACATAACATTATGCTGGTGATTCAATCAGTTTATGGAAAGCACAAGGCAGCTGAAACATAATGTGTGCCTATGTAAATAGTGGGTAATATTATTATCTTTCTAAAGCTTAATTTACTGGTGTATCTGGAGTCATTGAATGAGTCCCACTTCTAGAGTAAAAAGTTGAATTTTCCTGGCTCCTCTCACTTCAAATTTCTTTTCATGAAAACAAAAATAATGGTTTTTGAAACATTCCACCTGTGCCTGGAAAATCCATTAAATCCTCTGAAGTGATTTGCATCTGCTATTATTAGCATAAAAGAAATTATGCAATGAGGATAGAATGGAAGAGTATTTTTCATTCAGGCACAACAGTGACGTTAATTCATGGCCATCTTATTTGTATTCTTGAGCAAGTTATTATAAACATGAACATTTCAGACATTAGTCTCTTAAAAAATAACTTGACAGATTATTCCAGGAAGGATAACTGCATCATATCCTATGCAGGCAGTGATGAAAAGGGGAAGAAAAGGATTTCATAAGTATTGTGTAATTTAAAACCTTAAACACATTGCTAACCCTTTTTCCATAAGGAAGCTGTCTTTCTCAATGATGTTATGAGATGGAGGGTGAAGGTAGGGCGAAGCCTATGGTATTTCATTAACCTTCCATTATATTTTGATGCTTCCTTTTCTTAAAATATCAGTGCCAGGGCTCATTTTTTATTAGCTGATTATCTTAGTGTCATTTAATGATAAAGTCCCTAGTTACTAAGGTTTATAGGACAGTTTATAGCCTCCAGCTTAAATGACTCCAGATGGTTTTGATTTACATGGCTCTTTTTTTTTTCTTTACGTGCTTTTTCCGTCTTCCATTGATTTGTGAGCTATCACTTGCCATCATGGTCCTCTCCACCTCCAGCAGCATTTCTGATTTACTGCCTCTGCTGAGAAGCTGGGTAATCATACTTATTTAGAAGTGTGTTTTTAAGAAAAGTTCGGAGTAAAAACTTCAGTCTCTTTCCTTTTGTGCTCTAGTGCCTTGCTACAAAGACGGGTCTACAGGCCAGCAACATTAGTGTTAGCCTTTGTTAGAAATACAAAATCCTGAGCCTCCCTCCCAGACCTACCCATTCAGAATCTATGTATTAACAAGATTGCTGGGTGATTTGTGTGCACATTAAAATTTGAGAAGCCCCACTTCTGCTCATCACCTTTGTGAACAGTTAATTTTCCTACTGAGAGGTACTTTTTTAAAAGGCAAAAGATTTATATAACCTGAAGAGAAATGAGAGAAGAGATACTTTAGCTTACAAATTGCATCTTGCGGCTTGGCACCTGTAGCTCAGTGGTTAGGACACTGGCCACATATATGGGTCTGGTGGGTTCAAACCCAACCCAAGCCTGCTAAACAACAATGACAACTACAACAAAAAAAATAGCTGGGCATTGTGGCTGGCACCTGTAGTCCCAGCTACTTAGGAGGTTGAGGCAAGAGAATTGCTTAAGCCCAATAGTTTGAGGTTGCTGTGAGCTGTGACACCACAGCATTCTACCGAGGGTGACATAGTGAGACTCTGTCTCAAAAAAAAAAAACCAAATTGCATCTTGCATATAATGTGCCCAAATATTTAACCTCTAGAAATGCAGATTATTACATCTAGACGTGTTTTAATGTTTAATAATAAGTACTTGACAAATATTTTATTTTCTTCTCTAGGATATTCCTGGTGATCTTGGAAGAGTCCATATCATGGAATCGATCTCTATGATGGGAAGCCCTAAAAGCCTTAGTGAAACTTTTCTGCCTAATGGCATAAATGGCATCAAAGATGCAAGGAAGGTTACTGTAGGTGTCATTGGAAGTGGGGATTTTGCAAAATCCCTAACCATTCGACTTATTAGATGTGGATATCACGTGGTCATTGGAAGTAGAAATCCTAAATTTGCTTCTGAATTTTTTCCTCATGTGGTAGATGTCACCCACCATGAAGATGCTCTAACAAAAACGAATATAATATTTATTGCTATCCATAGAGAACACTACACCTCCCTATGGGACCTGAGACATCTGCTTGTGGGTAAAATCCTGATTGACGTAAGCAATAACATGAAGGTAAACCAATACCCAGAATCCAATGCTGAATATTTGGCTTCATTATTCCCAGATTCTTTGATTGTCAAAGGATTTAATGTTGTCTCAGCTTGGGCACTTCAGTTAGGACCTAAAGATGCCAGCCGGCAGGTATGTATTTTTTAATTTTATTCTTATTTATCTGGCATTTTGTAGTTAAACAACCAAACAAATATCAGATATTTAAAAACTAAATTCTGACATCCTCCAGTGATTATCATTTTGAAGATTTCCAAAATAATGTGGAACACTAGACGAATGATGTGAACTTCTCTGTTATAACCAGTTAATTAAAGAAAAGGCAAAGTTGGCTGATGAACTGTGGTTCTGTGTAACTGTGACACGTTACATTGAGTCTCTCCTGGTCTCCTCAAAAAAAAAAGAAACAATAACAAGTCATTTATTTTCCCTTTCTTCTTACCGTCTTTCCTCCCTTGCAGCTATTGATAATGCAGTATTCCATCTCTGAATGAAATACTGTTTAATACACAGTATGATCCTCAAGAAGAATCTATTAGGCATAAATTAAACAGTCATAGGATTTAAAGCCATACAGTTTGTTTTAAGTGTAGATCTTAATCTCTGTGTGGAAAGTAGCTGCAGACTGGATATTTTAGGTTCTCCTTTCACAAATAAGTTTATGGATAATACCTTAGTTAAACTGGAGAAAAAAGCAGATGGGGAGTTCTGTCAGTGCCTTTGTGGAATGAGAGTTTTTATTAGTGAACACATAAAACAGAGCACCTTAAAGGTGTGCTTCTGATAATTAAGCACGAAGGAAAAATACTTGTGTTATTTGTCAATAAAGACAGTTATTAAGGTGCTGAGACTCCTAACACTCATAGAGACCAAGGCAGGAGGCTCACTTAAGCCCAGGAGTTTGACCTGCAGTGAACTCTGATTGCCATTCTGCTCTGGGCAACAGAGCAAGACCCTGTCTCTAAAAGAATAAAAAATAAATAAATAAAGACAAGTGATTAGATTCATTAGAAAATATTTGGCATCATTATTCCCAGATTCCTTGATTGTCAAAGGATTTAATGTTGTAGAAAATAAATTTAAGTATTGCATCATTGGAGGCTGCAAGTCATGAAAACCATTCACTTTCAAGTCTCTAAAGACGAGTAAAAGAACATATACTTTCCTACAGGCCATTTCTGCATTTTTTTTTTTTTTTTTTTTTTTGCTTATCCACCAAAGTTTAGCAATGGATATAGACCAAACAAATTAGATCCAGGACTTATGAGGCAAACTTTTTTGCTTATCCACCAAAGTTTAGCAATGGATGTAGACCAAACAAATTAGATCCAGGACTTATAAGACAAACTTAAATTCAAAATGAAGTTCACAAATACTTTATTTTTTTTTTTCAGTTTTGGCTGGGGCTGGGTTTGAACCCACCACCTCTGGCATATGGGGCTGGCACCCTACTTGTTTGAGCCACAGGCACTGCCCATTTTAATTTGTTTTTAGAGTGCTTTTTCCCTTATTGTGAACATTTGATCCTTACTTTTAGGTTTGCTATAAAATTTTATAACTTGAGAAACTTTTCCAACCTCATGATTGCATTAATGTATACAGCTATGATTTAATAAAAAAAAAAAAAGAAACTTTCCAAATGGATTGTGACAACTGTAATATATTAATTTAGAATGCTTTTCCTTATTTTCCTATTCCTTTATTTTAGAAGTTCATGAATGTTTGTATAATAGTATAGGGTTTGTCATACATCTGGATAATGTTATATAAGATTGATTAACCTAAAGAGCTCTGTGCTATCACCATTAGGTAAAATGGGTTTAGCATGCAAATACTTCAGTGTGGTCTATTTCAGAGCACTTACACAAACATCTTCAGGGATATATTTAGGATTTTGTTTCCCTCAAACATTGCTTGGAGACTTTACAGAAATATTTTTCTAGCCCTACCTGAGATGACCTATCTGTTAGTAATAATAGCTCACTCTAGCAATGAACTTCGTACTCCATAAATACTTGTTGAATTTTCAAATATATGGTTTTGGTAGTATAAAAGCACACCTTTACCCACACCCATTTTATCATTGGGGTTCCTAGAAAAGTAATATCTTCGACTTAGAAAATGGCAGTTGCTTTTCTATTCAAATTAACTAAGTCGTATCATGTCATTTTTTTTTTACTTGCCAGATATATCATCACTTAAAAATGAAAGAATTTCACAGATTAACCAATGACATACTGAGATTATCCATGGTTTTTCAGAGATACTTAATATTTTAATTTCTAAGCCTAAAGGTTTTATGAATGATACAGCATTATGACCTACTTTAGAAGTTTTTAGTTGTAAATGACAACGCCAGTTGTTGCCCATCCTAGCTCTGGCTGAATATCTGTAACAACAGCACTTGCATTCATACACTATGTGGAATCACTACAGTCCTAGAACTAGTATCCGTGAGGGCAGGGAGAGCCAGTCCCGTCCTGCCCCCTACCGGAGTTAGAAGCTAAAAGGAAGCAGAGCTTGGCCGGCAGCGCAGACTCCACCTCCACCCTTGGAGGGGAGCTCTTATGTGGCTGCTGCTACAGAACCATGTGGCCTCTGTTATTTCTACCTGCCTCCCTTTCTCTGAGAACTCTGCTCTGAGGATTTCAGGTTGCAGGAAGATTTTCCTACACTTTATTTTCATGTTATCACAGGTATCAAGGACTTTTTTGATTTATATGACATTATTTAAAAATCTATTAATAGGCTAATAAATTAATAAATGCATTTATCTTCTTAACCTAGTCATTTGCACCACTTAAGGCCACCACAAGGAATGCTCCATAGATAAAGTGAAGCATGCAACTCTTACCATTTTTGTAACAATAGTAGTAACAATGTTTCTTTTTATTTTTTTCCACAGGTTTATATATGCAGCAACAATATTCAGGCTCGACAACAGGTCATTGAACTTGCCCGTCAGTTGAATTTCACTCCCATTGACTTGGGATCCTTATCATCGGCCAGAGAGATTGAAAATTTACCCCTGCGATTATTTACTCTCTGGAGAGGGCCAGTGGTGGTAGCCATAAGCTTAGCTACCTTTTTCTTCCTTTATTCCTTTGTCAGAGATGTGATACATCCATATGCAAGAAACCAGCAGAGTGACTTTTACAAGATTCCTATTGAAATTGTGAATAAAACTTTGCCTATAGTTGCCATCACTTTGCTGTCCCTGGTGTACCTAGCAGGTCTCCTGGCGGCAGCTTATCAGCTTTATTACGGCACTAAGTATAGAAGATTCCCGCCTTGGTTGGAGACCTGGTTACAGTGTAGAAAACAGCTTGGATTACTAAGTTTTTTCTTTGCTGTGGTCCATGTTGCCTACAGCCTCTGCTTACCAATGAGAAGGTCAGAAAGATACTTGTTTCTCAACATGGCTTATCAGCAGGTACTGAACATGCTTATTCTTTATCTGACTCTAGTAAAATATTTTATCAGTATAAAGTGCACAGCATAAAATTACACATACCTTGTAATGAAAATTTACTTTTGGTATATTTAAGAAGAAGGAGGTATTGTTCTTCTGACAGTGTTGTTGCATAAGAATTGTGTGGATGATTCGAAATAATGTAGGGTAAAAACTGCTACCATCCCCTTCTTTGCAGAGTAAAAGCAGAGAAGTAGAGGGTGGAGGGGGAGGGTTGCCTCCTTTTTTAACGTTACAATTGCAATGATTACTTTCAACACTGAATAATTAATTATTTTAATGTTTTATAATTGACCATGCTCCAAAAGGTAATGAGCCAATTCTCAGTAAATACTGTACATGCAATAGGTTAGGGCATGGCTCATTCCTGTACTCTCAGCACTTTGGGAGGTCAAAGTGGGAGGATCACTTGAAGGCAGGAGTTTGAGATCAGCCTAAGCAACATAGTGAAATTCCATCTCTATAGAAAACATAAATTTTTTTTTTTGGTCAGGGCTGGATTTAAACCCACTACCTCTGGCATATAGAGCCAGTACCCTACTCCTTTGAGCCACAGGCACTGCCCCCAATTTTTTTTTAATTAGCCAGGTATAGTGGTGCACACCTGTTGTCATATCTACTCAGAAGGCTGAGATAAGAGGATCACTTGAGCCCAGAAGTTTGAGGTTACTGTGAGCTGTGATTGTACCAGTGTACTCTATCCTAAGTAACAGAGCAGGATTCTTAAAAAAAAAAAAAAAATACACACAATAAAATTAGAACTAGCAAAAATATAAAACAGAACAAGAAGTCAAGAGCAGGAGAAAAAGTAGAATATACTCCTGCTGGCTAAGAATGTCTATACCACTTCTTTGGCTTTAAGATTCTGATACAGTGAAAAAGGAGATACTGTTACTTACAAGGCTCTTGTTATCAAAAGCAGAAAAAATGGTAGTTCCTCATGGGAAGCTTTTCTAGCACTTAGTTCTCCACAAAAAAAAAAAAAAAAATCTCAGAGTGAGTTTCATGGAAGGAGCTTGATGATGAGGTAGACTATGATTTTCCTCATTAATTCCCAATCCAAAAATATAATATAGGGGGTTTTACTGAAGCTGTTTAGTGTAGCATTTCTCAACAAAAGCCAAGGACATTGCACCAAAACAAATATGTAAAAGCATTTGCATTTTCTAAGGAGCCAAGGCATAATGGCCCAAGTATATAGCATCTAGTACTTAAGCTTGTTTCCACAAACCTCAAATAATTTTCCAAAAATTAATAGATTGATGACCTTTAAGCCATTTGATTTCTAAAAATACTGTTTTTCCTAACTGGACACTAAGGTTTTCATAGTTTCCCAAGCAGCTCCCCTGCCTCCTTGCAATCACTTGCTCACCTTTCTTGTGAGGTCTCTGTTGGACAGCATTTTAAATGCTGCTGCCTGCCTCTTACCCAATCCCAGGACTCCCAGTCCCTCCAGCTTACCCTGCTCTACTTTTTTCTTTTTTCAGTAGCACTTATCATCTTCTAACACACTTGATATTTTTCTTGTTTAATATATTTACCATTGTCTGCCTTCCCCCATCAGAATGTGAGTTCACCAGAGGAAGGATCTTTGTTTGTGTTGATCACTGATACATGCCCCAGACCTACAACGGTGCCTGGACATTCACACAGCACATTTGTGGTGTGAATGAATGGAAGGGCAGGTAGATCCAGGGCATAGTGCCTGGGCCTGCTGTTATTCTGTACTGTTGCATGGACATCAAACAAGAAGACGTTAGTAAGAGCCTTTTTCAACAGAGGAGCTCTGTGGCTTCCTTTAGGGTATTTATATGGTTGCTTCAAGAAACTAATGACTACAAAGTAAATTTTTTAAAAAATAAAATGTATTGTTATCTAGAACTGGACAAAGTCAAGCTAGTGTTAAGTTAGAGTCTGTTTTCCATGATTAGATTCTTACTTAAATCAAAACTTCAACGGAGCCAGGCATATGCCTATGGTTCCAGCTCCCTGGGAGGCTGAGGCAGGACGGATCGTGTGAGCCCAGGAGTTTAAGACCAACATAAGCAACATAGCAAAACACTGACGCCAAAAAAATAAAAGCAACAAAACTTCAGCCGCAGGAGTCTAACCCTTTATTTATACTCTAATATTGTTGGTGTGTAAAATACCACAAGTTCAGGGTTGTCTGACTTGATTATATATGCATCACTAATGTCAGGAAAAGGCATTTGGAAAAATACTGTTTATAAATAAGGCAATTGGACAATTGGAAAAGGATACTGACAAAGCAACTCAAATAGCTAAATATTTGTGCTCCAGAGGGCTTTATCATTAGGGGAATCACAGCTTTCTGGGAAGAGAAGGTGAGAAGGAAGAAATAAATCAGCACAGATACATGTGATAGACAAGATTCAGAAGTAGTTTAGAAATTCTCTTACAGAGTGTACCCCAAATACTCAACCAAATGTAAATAAGCTTATAAAAGTACCTCAAAACTAAGTCTAACTGCCAATATCTTCTTTTGCGTCACCCTCAAACCACCACTCAGCATTTCATGATCTTGGACTCCAGAGTCCCTGTAATGATGATGCCCTGCAAATGTGATGACAGGTTTGCTTCTGTCTGCTTGCACATATGCAAGAAAGGAGAAAGTCTTAGCCTTCTGTTTTGTTTAACTCTCCCTTCCCTTCCCTCAGACCTGGAACAGTACCACCCAGGCGTAGGTTCTTTGTAATGGTTAAACTGAATTAATACAATTTAAATATGTTCATATGTGACCTGAGTCGTCTTATGCCAAGAATGAACTCCATGCCAAATCAGTTAATGTTCTACCAAATAAAGAGAATTCATATCTATTTTCTTGTTAGGTTCATGCAAATATTGAAAACTCGTGGAACGAGGAAGAAGTTTGGAGAATTGAAATGTATATCTCCTTTGGCATAATGAGCCTTGGCTTACTGTCTCTCCTGGCCGTCACCTCTATCCCTTCAGTGAGCAATGCATTAAACTGGAGAGAGTTCAGTTTTATTCAGGTATGTGGGTTGTTTAGTAAGGGACTGGGCAGCACAGAATTTCATTGTTAAGTGCAGTTGAGTCTTAAATATGCTCCTTATAAAAAGAATGCCTCTGGGGGCTCTTTATGCATCTAGGAATTTATTGTTAGATGCACTCCTGTATTGAGAGTGGAATCGACGATTATACAGGAAGCCTTTGATAGCACTGCCTGCTATGTTAAGGATGGAGATTATTTTTAAAAGAAAAAAACAAAGTGGGGGATAAGTTAGCTTAGATTGAATTCAATGTCAAAAGCCAATTTATTGTTAACCAAATGAATACAAATTATTTTATGTTTTGAGTCATCCCAATCTGTCCAGAAAAATCTTATTAATTTGAATTCGAATGGGAGGTAATTCTGAATATTTTAAAGAAGTGTTTATGTGTACACACACATAAATGTACGTACTGGCAAACTACGTTAGTGGATTATAACTAGCTATGAGCCTTACAGATCTTGTTAGTATATGTATTCATTATAGTTAGCTGTTTTATGCCAATGTATGTGTTTGTAAAGAGATTTCAAAGCACTGTGTTCTATAGTAAGTTAAACTTTCACTTTCTCTAATAATATCTAAATAACAAATTTGCATATTTAAAAAATATACAACTCAAACTTAGACCCTACCTCTATTTTCACAAAATCTGTATTTGCTCTACCCTAATGGTTGACAGCACAATACACAGATTAGTGCATTTTTTCAGATTATTGCTACTTTAGTTGTACACTAAATTTTGTTTCATTTCTTCACCTATTTGTTTAAGTGTATTTCTTTAAGTAGTATAAAAATCTCACTAAAATCAAAGACGTAACATTTATCTAAATTCATTTTCCCTTTTTGAAGATAAGGGAATGTGAAGTACTTTCCCACTAGCTAGTTGAATTAGACTTCAAAAGAAATAGAAGGCCCTCTTGTAAGAGGCCCTAGACAGGTGCAAATTATCATTATAAATTTAGATGAATAATTGCAAACATCTTCCCTGCTAAAGAGTTGACATTTTCCCAGTGAGGTTAGACATGACATCATTTTACTGATGTAATACTGTTTTATGTAACATGAAGCAATTCTCAAAGTAAGCAGTATTAAATGTTAGGGAACCAAAAAATGCTGACCCTTTAGAATTTAACCTGTAAACTGCCTAACTGAAGTACCCTTCATAAAGCCATAAAGCTATTTATATTACATATTAACATTATAGGCTTTTTCATATTTACCTATTAACTAGTGTGTATATATGAATGTCCATGAGAACATGCTTTAGCATTTAATTTTATCATATATGTATTCATGTATATACAGTCATGCATCAGTTAATAATGGGGATGCATTCTGAGAGAGGCATTGTTAGACAGTTTCTTCATGTGAACACTGTACTGTGTACTTACACAAACCACAGCTTAATTCGTCCTAGGCTACATACCTGTACCGCACGTTGCTGTACTGAATACTATTGGAAATTGTGACACAGCGGTAAATATTTGTGTTTCCAAACATATCTAAACATAGAAAAGGTACAGTAAAAATATGATATTATAATCCTATAAACCAATGTTGCATAATGTTGATATTGACCAACATGTCATTATATAGCACATGACTGTATTTATGAGTATACATGCACACACATGCACACACATACGCACACTTTTTTTTAATACACAACTGGTGGGAATGTGGACAACCTTTACAAAGAAGACTTTACTTGCGGGTACATGTATGGATAAGACTAGACAGAGGCTATTATCTTAAATGAAAAATCAGAAAGTCAAATACAGCATGTATTTGACTCATCTGCATGCATTATTCACTTATAAGTGGGAGCTAAATAATGTGTACATATGGACATGAATATGAAAAAATAGTCACTGGAGACTCGGAAGAGTGGGAGGGGCTGAGGGATGAGAAATTATTTAATAAATACAATGTATACTATTCAGGTGATGGTTACACTTGAAGCCCAGACTTCAGCACTATCCAATATAACCATCTAACAAAACTGCACTTGTAACCCTTAAGTTTATACATATTTTTAAAATAAGCAGCGTTTACCAGTCTGTATCAGCACCTATAAGGAAAAGCTAGATGTCTTGACCAATGATCCTGTTAGAAATCAGTCCTAAGGAAATAAACCAAAATACAGAAAAGGGCCTAAGGTGACATTTATAGTTGAGGAAAGTTGGAAGTTAAGTAAATTATCAACAAAAAGCAGTGTTCAATAAATTATTCACATCCATTCAATAGAATATTATAAAGTGTTAATGTCATTTTCATATTCAATGTCATGAGAAAAATACTTTTTTATTTAACATATAGGGTACATACATAGTGATCAGAGCAGAGTAGCACATACTTCATGTTGAACATTTATCATTTCTTTGTGTTGGGAACATTAAATATCCTCCTAGTTTTTTGAAACTATATATTATTGCTAAGTATAGTCATAGATATCACTCATCCGATAGTGTGGAGGAACACTAGAACTTATTTCTCCTATCTAACTGTAATTTTGCAGACTTAGAAAATCTCTCCTGATTCTCCTTTCCCCATTCCCTTCCTGGCCTTTCGAATACTTCATTGTACTTTTTACTTTGATGAGATCTTTTTTTTATTTTGAGACAGGGTCACTCTGTCACCCTGGGTAGAATGTCTTGGCTTCATAGCTCACAGCAACCTCAAACTCTTGGGCTCAAGCCATCCTCTTGCCTCAGCTTCCCAAGTAGCTGGGACAATAGGCCCCTGCCACAAAACCAGGCTAGCTTTTCTATTTTTAGTAGAAATGGGGTCTCACTCTTGGTCAGGCTGGTCTCAAACTCCTGAGCCCAAAATCCACCCACCTCCCAAAGTGCTAGGATTATAGGTGTGAGCCACCAAGCACCGCTGAGATCAACTTTTTTTTTTTTTTTAGCTTTCACAGTGAATAAAACATGTAGTATTTAACTTTCTGTTCCTGTCTTATTTCACTTAACACAGTGTCCTCCATTTCATCCATGTGGCCTCAGGTGACATGATTTCATTCTTTTTTATTGCTGAATAGTATCCCATTGTCTTTCTTGATATAATTAATGCAAGAATCAGAGTACTAAGCTGTATTCAATATGGCCTTATTTATATCAATATAAATATAAGGCATATACGTAAGTAAATAAGTATGTATGTAACTATGAAAATGTTAAAAAATTGTTAATTTGGTAGAGGACAAAGACTAGCCTGATAATATAAGACAAAATAGTTTCATCAAAATATAAACGTGGTGACTGCTGAGTGAGTGGTCAGTGAACACACACACCCACACGTGTCCATATAGACATAGGTTCTGGATGAGTTAATTTATGAATTTATATTGTTTGTTTCTTTTTCTTCCTTGTCTACCCCAAGTCTACACTGGGATATGTCGCTCTGCTCATAAGTACTTTCCATGTTTTGATTTATGGATGGAAACGAGCTTTTGAAGAGGAGTACTACAGATTTTATACACCACCCAACTTTGTTCTTGCTCTTGTTTTGCCCTCAATTGTAATTCTGGGTAAGATCATTTTGCTCCTTCCATGTGTAAACCGAAAGCTAAAACGAATCAAAAAAGGCTGGGAAAAGAGCCAATTTCTAGAAGAAGGTATTGGAGGAACGATTCCTCATCTCTCCCCAGAGAGGGTCACGGTCATGTGATGTGAAGTGGTGCTCACAGCTGCCATCTAAAGTTCTACTCATGCCATTATTTTTACCACTTCCTCTGTGTTTGGTTGCAAGTGTGCTGTCCAATTCCTGTGAGTGGAAACTTGTTAAATGAAATTTCAACGGAATTAGTAATAAAACATTCTTCAAGTTAATTTTCAAAAATGTCATGTTTTGACAATATGATTTATGTAGTCAACATACTATTGAAAGTTGGGAATTTTTTGTTTCGTTTTGCACAACTGTAACAGTATTATTATTTTAACAACATTTCATAATCAGGAAAAAATAATAGTTAATAATATAGATATAATGTTAAAGACAATTTGCAAACCAGCAGAATTTTAAGCTTTTAAAGTAATTCAGTAGATATACTTTTGATCCTGAAACTTAAGTAAGGTTTTAGTTATTATCCAACTTAAGAAATAGAAATGCATAATCATACATTGTTTTCAAGAAAGGACACATTCATTAGCATCTACATAAGGGTGCATGGCAATGTCCCCATATTTGTCTCATAAATAGGGTTTGAGAAATGTAATTAATTATACAAAGTAAGGTGATTATGTGAACAAATACAAATTTAAAAGTCAAATTAAACCTGAAATTATGTTTAAAATACATTGAAGACATCAAATACATATTGATAATGCAAAGGAAATTTTATTTTTTATCACGTTACAAAGCAGCTTCATTTTCATATTACTATTTTGACAAGGGAGAGGTAATATTTAGCCTCTAAAACTGCTATCTCTAATATAGTACCAATCCTGGGAATTGTATAATTATTCCTAGCTGGAGCAAAAGTATCAAGTTTATACACAGTTGGCAGCTGATTTCTCTCGTTAAGCTTACCCAGTGACTTCTCTCTGTGGTATGGGATTTTACTGATGTTCATTGAGAGATTATAAGGTGCCAGGCATGGTTTTCATGTTCATTTTACATCTGACAGACTGAAGGCTAGAAAAGTAATTTGCCCCAATTCACACGGCTAATAGTGGCAGAGTGAGTGTTTAAGTCCTGGTAGTATTATTCTAGAGCCCATGGTTTTAACCACTAGGCAATACAGTTCCTGCTCCATCTCCATCCATTAGGTTCATGATGCCAACCTGGATGCTGCTTCTCTTATATAAAGGCACTGACATTCTTTAGAGTGGGATGTATGTATCCAAAAGATGTATGCTACTTACCCTGTTCTAACCTGGAACATGAGTCTGGACACACATGGCAGTCCATACGCCTTCCTGTGCAGTGACAGACTCAAGCAGAAAGAGGACCAGAGCAGTGTTAATGAATTTTTTTTTTAAATTTCTGTAGAGCTGGTCATCTCCTTCTCTCTTCCTGCCTACACAACCATTCACTCCAGAGCAGTTTACAAGCATACAGTATATTAGGATAAGGGGCTGATCATAAATCTATTCTGGAGACGTACAGTCATACAGATTACTCATAAAATTTTTCATTGCTGGCATTCCGCATTTAAATTGCATTTTGTTCAAACCTTAGTTAGAGCAGCCTACATACCTCCCATTTGCTCTTTTCTTATTGAAATAGAAAGTTGCAGACAAGATACAATTCTATGCATTCCTCTCCCTAAACATTTCTAAACTTACCCACTGAGGTAGTACTGAATTTAGCTGCTGAAGATAAATAGGCTTTTATTTAGTGGACGCTGCTTTCCCACCAATGGCTCTTTTCCTACTACTGCCTTGTCAGTTTGGTAAATCACTCATGATTCTCCACTGTTCTTGTCTTGGTGAATTTTTGTATGTTATACTTTCTCATTGAGCTCTCTGTTTTCTTTATTTTAATTATATTTCTCTCCTCTTGGTAATCACTTGTTACTTTTTCATAGGATTTCAGTGGAGTGATAATAACTTGTAAGAGTAAATACCTAAGCATACTAGTATAATGAACTAGTGAAAATAACAGCATATTTTTGATATTTTCTTGTTCCTTAATTTTCACTTTCCTAAGACCATGCTTCAGCCACTTAATGTGAAACTATGAAATATTTCTAAAAGTTAGATGACTGTTGAAGTATATATTTTGCACATGTATATTAAGTAGTCAGTAATATAAATAAAATTATCACTATGACTGATAGTGATAAGTGGGGCCTTTGAGAATATGAAAAACAAACTTTTATGAAAATGTATAAAAGATGGCAACTGTTGTTTCAAATGGCAACATCTCTTTTCAGTACTATAATGGAATAATGTTGACATTTTAGAATAAATATAATATATTCATTATAATTCTACGTGTTTAAAAGCCTTTCTAAAATGCAAAACTATTGACTTTTAATTGGTTTATTTTCACATATGATTCTTTTTCTGTATTATCATTCTTCATAATTATTTTTCTGACTTTTGGCCTCAGACGTAGGACTAAATTCTGCAATTGCTAGATATGAGAAAGTGGTGATGGGAACTTTGCAACAGTAGAAATTTGTTTCTTGGTCTGTGTTTTCAGAAGTGCCCCTGAGAAAATTATAAGAATGTAGAAAACCTACACAGTCATAATCCTATGCAAAAAAAAAATCAAGTAATTTTGTTTCCTGTAAGGGAAAACACCATGAGCTGTATCATGCTACTTAGCTTTTGTGTACAGATTTCATATGTCTCCTCTCTTAAGAATATTTAAAATCACATTTCAATATGAATATATTCATGCTAACATTATTTTTCAAAATATATGTGGAAATTTAGCCCAGATTGTCTACATGTGAGATTTTAATTTAAATTTTAAAATATTTAAAAGTATGAATAAATTATATTTGTAGGTATTTATCAGAGATAATTATTTTGTGCTACATACAGGATTGGCTAATGAGCGCTAGTGTTAAACTACTTGATTAATTTCTTATAAATCAACATAACCTCGGCTTAAGGCATTTTACTTTCAAAATTAATTTGATAATAATAACTTAAAGTATGTTCATACTTATGCTACATTCAAATTATAGAAATCATTTGTGTAAAAGGGCTTCAAGAGTACATCATATCCAATTTATTATTTATGTCTTATGTGATATGATAAAACCTTAATTCTTTTTAATTGCCATTTGCCATTAAGCTATTTCATAATAAATTCTATATAGGGATTTCTCCCCAAAATAGGTTTATTTATGATACTTAAAGTTTCTTATGTGATATTTTAAAGTACCATAAATGTAATTCATAAATATTTCTCTAGGAATACTATAACACTGAACTTAATTATACCTGCCTATAAAAAATCTTATTTTGAAATAAGTAAACAACCTAAAATACTGTGTTGAAATTTTTTGTAAATTCATAACTTAAAGCAGTGCACACACCTCAGTCTAGTGTCAAAATTTATATTTGTGATGTGTCATCATGAAAATGAAATGTTTCACTCTCAATTATCCATCAGTCAGTAAAACAAATGAAACTGGAATAATTTTAGTGGAAGCACAGTCTGTTCTTTAAGCAGTGAATTTTACAAGAATGAATAGATTCTTTGATTTTTTTCTTTCTTTTTTTTTTTTTAGTGTGAGGAAACTATAAAGTGCTTAATTCTCATGTACTCTGTTCATGATCTAAAAACTGTTTTGTCAGTCTAACACACATATATACTGAGTTTCTTTTTTAACTTTCCAAACCATTTAATTTCCATCGCGCCTTTATCCAAAATTACAGTAGAGTGTATGGATTCTCCTAGGGGCTAAATTAAATCACAGAATACTTTTGTGTGGTTTTCACATTTTCCAACTTTAAAAAAGAATTCTCTGGAGATTTTCTTTAAAGGTAGCTTGCAGCTATCCAGCCTGAACAGGGATTAGAAGTTGTCTGCCAGAGTCTATCTCCCCTACTTCTTTAAAAGCTACTGCCCATCAGATTCCTTGACTGCCCTTGCAATAAGGCATACAAGTGTCTGAGTGGGCTCCTGTGAGAGGGTCTCCTCAAAGACAAGCAGTATGTGTTCATAATCCTCCCTTCATCTTGCTGCTGGGATTGTGGATGTACACTGGGTATACGGGATCCCTGACAGTTGTCTCCGGAGGATCAAGGCCATTTCCCTAATGAAGGCAGATTAGAAGACCTTGACTACTTCTTTACTTCAACTGCTTTTTTCAGCATTTAAGCCATTGTAAATTTGGCTTTCTTTGTTACATGAAGTAAAAACTAATCTTTTTTTGCCTTCAGTTCTTTGCCATGATACCATTTAACAGTGTTGAATAAAATAGACTGCAATAATTCTTACCTTTGAAAGCTTTTAAAGGATAATGCGCACTTGATTTTCCATTGTTGATTAATTATACTCATTTTCTTGCCTTGATTCTTCATTAGATATTTTGTATCTGCTTGGAATATATTGTCTTCTTTATAACTGTGTAACTGAAATTTACCAAAACTCTGTAAATCTCCAAAATGCCATATCAAATTATATGCCATAGTTTTGTATCATTCTCATAGATCTGCCTTATAAACATTTAAATAAAAAAGTACTATTTGATGTTTTAATTTCTCTTGTGGTGTTGTCTACAAATGGATTTTTTTTTCCTTACTGAATAACAATTCTAGTAGTTGAGGGAGGCCAACTAATACTTTTCAGAGTATTTCTTTTTAGAACCATCCAGAAGGCAATATGTGTGATAGTCTTGTTTTGAAGGGGTTTTGTTTTTCTGTCTTTTACCAAAGTAGTCATTTAGAAAAACTTCCATTTAATGTGTTGGCATTCTTAAAATGATTTCATTTTATTAGTATTCATTAAGCATCTTTAAATCAGGACACAACAATATAGCTATTTTGTAAGCTCCCTGTTAGCAGGAATTTTGTGTATACTACAGTATGGTCTAGGCAGGCATCCTCAAACTACGGGCCACATGCGGCCCACCAAGGACATTATCTGGCCCACAGGGCGTTTTTGCCACCACTGCCTGTCCTACTTACAGCCGACTCATCCCAGGGCCCGCAGTCTGCCCCTCCAACATCTGAGGGACAGTGAACTGGCCCCCTGTTTAAAAAGTTTGAGGACCCCTAGTCTAGGGTAAATACTAAAGAGGTATCATAATGAATCATGACTCATTTTTACAGGAAATTGTGTTTTTATCACCCAACATCCATGCAGCCATGCCTAATTCCTCCTGCCTCTTCCTAACAGCCCTCCCATCACTGCCCCCACCTCTAGCCTTCCTCCCTCCAGTTGCCTGGAGCTGCCCTGTAGTCCTAGAGAGAAGCCACTGCTGCTGTCACTGCCACCACACTGCTGTATGTTGAGGAGTCCTATGCGCTGACCAGTAACAAGGAGAAACCAGCCTTGTGCCTGTGCACAGCATCTGTGGAAGCTCTGGCCTCCCCAGCTGCTGCCTAGAAATGCACAGGTGCTCATATCCTGAGAGTAGGATTACCAGGTAAAATACAAGCCTCTCAATTACATTTGCATTATAGACAAACAACAAATAGCTTTTTATTAGAAGTAGGGGACCTTTTGGGGGGGGCTAACCCTCGCAACCCTGCTTAAGGAGTAAATTTTAACCAAGGAGATGCAGCAACAGATGTAGCTAGTAGATAAACTCTCCCTTCCTTTCACCCAGATGGGCTGTTCCAAAGTGTAAATAATTCCTAAGACCTTCATAGAAATATCCTCAAAGATCAAGCAATTAACTGCTCTTAATCCAAAGCCATCCCCAGTTCAGTACCATCTACCTTTATGCTCCCTTCTCTTCTGCCTCACTTCCATTTTTTCTTCCTTCTGCTTCCCAGAGACAGCACTGCCCTATGAAGTGGCAGCAGGTGAGTATTGGTTGCTGTGCGTTTATGGCAGCCTGAGGAACCTCGGCTAGCACAGTACTTTTGGCAGTGGATTCTTCAGATGAAAAGTCATACATGAAATAAATGATGATTTTGACAAAGTCAGGCACTGGGGCCTGCAGGTTCAAAATCCAGATTTGTTGAAACCCCTGAGAGTGGATACATTCCTCAGGGACAGATTCACCTTGATCAAATGTACAGTGATAGATCATTAAATCAGAATAGTAATTTATCACTACTGTGAGAAATATCAATGTCCTATAGGCAAGAATTCCATTATTGCCCTAGCTAAATATATTCTATTAGTGAATCTGTTGTTTGTAAGAATTCATATCATAATCCAAAGGATATCAGGAGCTATTACAGGCTGTATTGTGACCCTCCAAAATTCATATGGCAAAATCCCAACCCCCCACCACATCAGAATGTGATTTTATTTGGAGGTAGTTCCTTTAAAGAAGTAGCTAAGGTAAAATTAGGTCATATCATTGAGCCCTAACCCAACAAGCATGACTGGTGGCAGCGCCTGTGGCTCAAAGGAGTAGAGCACTGGCCCCATATACCAGAGGTGGTGGGTTCAAACCCAGCCCTGGCCCAACCCCCCCCCCCAGAAAAAAAAAACGTGGCATTTGACTGGTGGCCTTTCGGGAAATGGAGTGCAGGTTACAGTCTGGCACAGAGGGATGACCGGTGTCGGGACGGGGCGTGGTTGGCAAGCCTAGGAGAG
>CAUYQV010042612.1:0-19068 GCA_963574575.1 Galagoides demidoff | reverse complement strand
GGGTGGTGGGAGGGTGACGGGAAAGATCACCTATATATCTGTCTAACAAGGGTACAAGTGAACTTTTCTAGAACTAGAATATAAATGTTTTGATACAATGATTAAGCAAATGACATGAAATTTATGTTAACCAGCTTGATGGATGTTTTCTTTGCATGTGTGTGTGGTCAGTCAGAAGTCCTGCTAGTCCCCATACTCCTGCAGACACCTGTGACACCATGCTGGTTGTCAGCACTTCCTTAGTGCCGCCTGCGGGGTCAGGGGACCTGCCTGTGTTTCTTGTGTCCCTACCTTACCAGGTCATATTTTCAACACGGCGTCTCACCTGAGGCACCAAGGCCAGTCCCTGGGGGTTAGACAGCGGCAGCTCCAGGTTGCAGGCAGTTGTAGGAGGCAAAGTGCCCCCCAAATTACAGCCCTAGGGGGTTGGGGCTCAGAGCTCCCCTAGTCCACTTTCCTCACTTGAACAAACCAGGAAACTGAGGCTAACCAAATTGTAAAATCTAGACATGAGCCCACATTTGGGTCCCCAAAGCCCTGGAGGGAGGGCCAATGCACAAGGCTCCCAGGACACTGCAGGGGGGCGGGGACGGGACAGCAGCCCTGCTTGCCTTTCCTGTCCTTTCAGGCCAGCCCTGAGAATGGGACCCACTTCCAGTTCTGGTTTATCTTGTTCCTTTTGTAATCAAAATTAAAAATTAACATTATAATTTTAATTAACCTCTTCTACTGGCATCATCCTAGTCCCTGTGCTCTGTCTGTATTCCCCTTGCAACAAATCATACTGGTGCCTATTGATCGGCTGTAAATCAAACCTTTTACTGCCTATTAAATCACACCAGACTGACTAGGTGGTTTTCACAAAGTCAGCGTTTCAGCCAACATGGTTGTTCCTTCCAGTCTCCCAACTTTGGAGATGGGGCCGTTCTCCGTGTGGGGGCTGTGGGCATTAGAGCTGACCGTAGTTAAGGCTCCAAGCTAAATTTAGTCCTCCCAGCTGGTTGTTATTCTAGCAACTAAGTGTGGGCTTGCCCAGCTGTATTTTAAGCTGAGCCCCAAATTTCCCTCCGTTTGATTTTGTTGTGTTCTACAGGATTTTGCTTTTGCTACCAAAAATATAAAGAGTTTTCTTGTGGATTTTAAATAAGTAAGTTCAACTAGAGTGGGCAAGAATAAACCATCTAGCAGTGACCTGGGAGTCTGTGATTTGAGGGGACCTGTAGAGCACATCCTCTGACCACCAAGTTAATTATCTGAGATTAAGGGAAAAAGGAAGGCCTTGATTTCTAATTTGCACATTCAGAAAGCTCACCGCTAAGAAACGCTTGCAAAATTTTCAAAACCCTATGCTTGAGTACTAAACGGTATACATCATATGCTACCATCTGTGTAGGAAAATAGAAAATATATGTTTGTACATGCAAATGATATTTCTGGAAACATTTGCAAGGAACTGGCAATGCTGGTTCCCTCTGGAAAGAAAAACTGAAAGACTGAAGGCCAGAGGGTCATGTTGGAATTTTCTGCTGTGTGTATGCATTCCTTAGCAGATTTTGTGCTTTAAAAACGTATTGTTTGGGCCAAGCATCTGTACATTGACACGTAAAACCACAGCTTCCTTGTTCCATCATTGCCACGGTGGTTTGAAACGTAGCACCTTCCAACTCAGAAGCTCTGCAGAACAGTAAGCCAAATGTCCCACATATGTGAGTTCCCAGTCTACACACATGTATGTACATGCACTGATGCATGTCATATTTTTCAGCGCATAATTGCACTAGTACAGATTTTAAAAATAGAGTACTGAGGCTAGGCATGTTGGGTCACACTTATAATCCTAATAGTTTGGGAGACCAAGGCAGGAAGATTACTTGAGGCCAGTTCAAGACCAACCTAAGCAACATAGTGAAACCCCATCTTTACTAAAAACAGAAAAAAAAAAAAACTGGGCATGGTGGCAGACACCTGTAGGTCCAGCTACTTGGGAGGCTGGATCAAGGAGGATCACTTGAACTCAGGAGTTTGAGGTTGCTGTGAGCTACAGTGATGCCAGTGCACTCTGGCCTGGGCAATAGAGCTAGACCTTATTTAAAGAAAAACAAAAAGAGTACTGACTAAAAAGCCTGGAAGTGAATATGGCAAAATGTTATAGTACTTGATTTTACATGGTAGGAATACATAGTATTATACTCTCTATATGTGTTCATTTAAAAAATTCCAATGCAAAGTTTTCTTTTAACAATAGCTCCTAACCCTGTGATTTTAAAAATTAGTGTGTTCTATGGGAAGACTCTGAAGGAATCAACACAAGAGCAAGTCCCCACGGTTAATATTAGGTATCCTTCTAGAAGCACCTGGATGTCTTCTGATTTTCACTTATTCAGGAATGACTCACATTTGCTCATGTCTCACACTTAGACCTGCTTATCAAACAAGAATTAGGGACTCACAGTGGGCTAGGTCTTGGGGGGGGGTGTCCCAAGATAAGTGAGACACGATGTAGTTCTATTCATGTGGGAAATGATTATTCTTTGTCTAGGAATTTTCTGAAGCAAGAAAACATTTACACGGACTCTAAGCTTTAAATGAAATACTTCTCAACCATCATCGTTACATGCAACCCAGGGCTCATGTCCTCCTGAAATCTTCCCACACAGGGTTTTTATTTCAGGTGCCATCCTTGCTCAAAGGAAAAAGGCCAGCCAGGACAATCTTCGGAGGCCCTGGGATTGTTCTCTTTTGTTGGTCTAGTCCTATTCAACAATGAGGATGAAGTGGTAATGAGGTAAAGAAGAAGATGACAGTGAGTCCTGGAAACTGAGAATCAAATTTCTTAACAAACTAATCACAGTACCTTCCACTTCAGCATTTTAACCTCCTTGAGCAGTACGAACCGGAGGTCAATGTACTGACTGTGTCGATAACTCACCGCATCCAGGAAGGGGAGAAACGTGAACGGAGTCAGGCCAACCCTGTGGCCCAGGCAGGTGTGGGTGATGCAGTGTGGGGAGGGAGAGAGTGGAGGAGCCCCAGTGGACACCCCAGCAAGTGTCCAGAGGGAGGGAGAGGACCCCAGGCTCCACCCCAAAGAGCTGCTGGTTTGCAGTGTCCCCAGTGGGGCCAGTGGAATTCCCTCCAAAATCCGACTTTGCATGGGGGACTGTCCTTCACAGGGCCAGGCACCCGGTGCAGAAGGAACATGAAGCAGGAAGTAAAAACATGACCCTGACTCACTTGGGGAGTTTTTGCTTTTGGTTTTGGAGTTTGTGGGGGTTTATTTATTTATTTGCTAGCGCCATGGAGTCTCTTAAGTCTGACCTTTTAACACACCCAACCCTGGGCCGATCCCTCCAGCCACCTGTTTTCCGGCTGAAAGCAGGGCACCATCTAGAACTCACCTACCAATTGGCTCCAGGGCAAATCCACACGTCCCCATCTGCATGGCCGGTGCTGTTCAGACACCTCCGACTTATGCTGGGCTACCTCTCCTCGTCACACACATTTCTGTGCCCTGGCCTGTACCATGACCCTTTCTCAGAGAGTGACCCCATCTTCTTTCTCAAGGAGATGTGTTTCAGCTCCCTCAGTTTCTCTTCGGTCTGTTCTAAACCTGCGTTTCATCCTTTGCTCCTTGCTGCTGACCGACTTTCAACCGGCCCCCCATTATCCCTTCCCTGGGTGTTTGCACCCTTGCGGAATCTCCTCCTCTCAGAGTGGGGTGGACTTGCCACTGGCTCCTAACAATAGAATAGGACAAGGGGACGTCACTCCTGGGATGAGCTTAAGTAAGATTGAACTTTCCTTCTGCTAGCAGACTACTGATCTCTTCTTTGCTTTGGTGAAGTAACCCACAATATGGAGAGGCCCACCTGGCAGGAGCTGAGCTCAGCCTCCCACTACAGTAGCACCGAGGTAAGGCCTGTAGTCTGCAGCCTGCGGGGAACTGAAGCCTGCCAGCCAGCAAGGACACTTGGGAATGGCTCTTTCCCTCATCAAGCCTCAGATGAGAGCCCAACTCCCGCCAACTGCTGGATTGCAGACTCATGAGACAGGTCTGAGCTAAGCGGTACTCAGCTCCTGACCCACAGAAGCTGTGAGAAGATAAATGTGTGCTTTAAGTCGCTCAGTGTGCAGCTACTTTGTTACACAGCAATAGATAACTAACACGCTCCTTTTTCCCTCCTTCCTCAAAACAGTAAATACCTCCCTGATTCCTTCCCAACTCCCTAGCCCACCTGTCTCGGCCTGTGATCCCATTCCTTTCCCTCTCCTTCAGGCTATTTCTTTGGCTTCTGAGTTACTTACATGCACCTCTTCACCGATGCTGTAACTGCGTATCCACAGTGGAAATTAACACTAAATAATTCCACTGGATTTTGTGGCCACTGAACCTGGGGTACTTGGTGGCTGGCCTGACACTCCCTAGCCCAGCCACCCTGTCCCTCTCCTGGGTCACTAGTTAACACCTCTCCCTCCATTGTTAACCTCTACACCTCTTCACCCTGTGTTTCTTTTTTTTTTTTTTTATTTACATATGTTATTTCATTTTTTTCTTCCTTTTCCAAAATTTTGGAATATTATAGGGGTATGCATGTTTTGGTTACATAATTTGATTTTGTACATTTTAAGTCAAGTTCTAAGTGTGCCCTTCACCCAGAATGTGTGCATTATACCAGTTAGATGGGAATTTACCCAACCCCTCCCATTTTCTTGATCCCCACTGAGTTTTACTTGCATTTGTGCACAGAACAGTTGACTGACTAGTTCCAATTTAGTACTGAGGACACACACTGTTTTTCCATTCTGGTGATTCTTGACTTAGAAGAACAGTCTCCAGTTCCATCCAGGTTGTCACAAAAGATACTAGATCACTGTTTATTGAGGGCTGAGAAGTATGCCAGGGTGTACATATACCACATTTTATTAATCTACCCACGTATTAATGGGCCCTTGGGTTGTTTCCACATCTTTGCATTTGTGAATTGTGCTGCTATAAACATTGGCGTGCAGGTATCTTTTTTATAAAAATGTCCTTCTTTCCTTTGGGTAAATACCTGGAAGCCATGGGATTGCTATACCAATGGAAGGTCTGCTTTTAGTTCTTTGAGGAATCTCTGTACTACTTTCCATAGAGGCTGTACTAGTTTGCGGTCCCACAGTGAGTGAGTGTTCCTTTCTCTCCGCATCCAAGCCAGCATGTATTGTTTGGGGACTTTTCACTAAGAGCCGTTCTCACTGGAGTTAGATGATATCTCATTGTGGTTTCAATTTGCATTTCTCTGATGATTAGAGATGTTGAACATTTTTCCATGTGTTTGTTGGCCATTACACTATCTCCATTTAAAAAGTTTCTGTTTGGCTCAGTGCCTGTGGCTCAAGCAGCTAAGGCACCAGCCAAATACACCAGAGCTGGCAAGTTCGAATCCAGCCCGGGCCTGCCAAACAATAATGACAACTACAATCAAAAAATAGCGGGGCATTGTGGCAGGGGCACCTGTAGTCCCAGCTACTTGGGAGGCTGAGGCAGGAGACTCACTTAAGCCCAGGAGCTGGAGGTTGCTGTGAGCCGTGATGCCACAGCACTCTACCCAGGACGACAGCTTGAGGCTCTGACTCAAAAATAGTTTCTGTTCATATCTTTGACCCACTTTTTAACGGAGTTGTTTGATTTTTTCTTGCTGACTTGCTTGAGTTCTTTGCAGTTCTAGTTATCAGCCCTTAATTGGATTTATAGCATGCAAATATTTTCTCCCATTTTGTACACTGTTTACTCTATTGATTGTGTTCTTAGCTGTGCAGAAACGTTTTAATTTGATCAGGTCCTATTTGTTTATTTTTGTTGTTGCTGTGATTGCTTTTGGAGTCTTCTTCATAAAATCTTTCCCTAGGTCAATAGCTATAAAAGTTTTCCTGACATTTTCTTCTAGAATTCTTATAGTTTCATGCCTTAAGTTTAAGTCTTTTATCCATCAAGAATTAACTTTTGTGAGTGGTGAGAGGCACAGATCCCGTGCCTTTTACATGTGGCTATCCAGTTTTCCCAGCACCATTTATTAAATAAGGATTCTTTTCCCTAGCATATGTTTTTATCTCCTTTGTCAAAGATCAGATGGGAATAGGAGGATGGTTTCATCTCTGGGTTCTCTGTCTGATCCATAGATCTATCACTCTGTTTTGTGCCAGCACCATGCTATTTTGGTAACCACAGCCTTTTAGTATAACTAGAAGTCTAGTAAAGTGATGCCTCCCAATTTATTCTTATCATGTAAGGTTGCATTGGCTGTTCCAGGCCTTTTGTGGTTCCATACAAAGTGTAGAACTATTTTTTCTAGGTCTGCAAAAACTGACATTGGTATTTTAATGGGGATTGCATTGAATCTGTAAATCACTTTGGCTAGTATAGCCATTTTAACATTGTTGATTCTACCAACCCATGAGCATGACATGTTTTTCCCTCTGTTCACCTTCTCTGTGATTTTTTTCCCTCAGTATTTCATAGTTTTCCCTATAAAGGTCTTTTACTTCCTTAGTTAAATATATTCCTAGGTATTTGATTTCCTTTGTTGCTACTGTGAAAGGTATTGTGTCTTTGATTTGATTCTCAGCTTGACTATTGTTGCATATGTGAAAGCTACTGATCTGTGTACATTGATTCTGTAACCCGAGACTGCTGAATTTACTTATCAATTCCAGGAATCTCTTGGTGGAACTTTTGGGGTTTTCCAGATGTAAGATTATATTACCAGCAAAGTGATTTTGACCTCTTCTTATTCCATTTGAATACCCTTGATTTCCTTCTCTGGCCTGATTGCTCTGGCTAAGACTTCTCAATAAAATCTTAGCAAACTAAATTCAGCTGCACATCAAAAATAATTTATCATGACCAAGTGGGCTTCATCCCAGAGATGCAAGGATGGTTCAACATATGCAAATCTATAAATGCAATTCACCACATAAATGGATGCAAAACAAAAACAGTATAATCCCTTCAATAGACGTAGAAAAAGCATTTAACAAAATTCAGCATCATTTTACGTTAAGAATGTTTAACAAAATTGGTATAGATGGGACATATCTCAAAATTATAAAGGCTATAGACAACAAGCTCACAGCCAATATCATATTGAATGGGAAAACATTGAAAGCATTCTTGCTTCCCACCCTGTCTTTCAGCTGATGACCTTGCCTCCCATTTCCCAGAGAAAAAAGAAGCAATCAGTGGAGCACACACATACTTAGCAACCACACTCTCCCACCACTGTGTCTGACAACCACTTGCACCTGTGTCCCTGTCTCTTGCTTTGGTTTCTCTGAACTGCAGTCTGGGATCTTGCCTAAAGCCAGTCTCTCCATCTGTGCAATAGATCCTGCTTCTCTCACCTAGCCAAGTCTGTAGCACCGGAACGTCCTCTTTCTTTCTCCTGCATCAGCAATTTGTCCCTCTCCCTTTCTAGGCATATACAGACCACTGTGATTTATCCCAACTTATAAAAGAGAAAGAGAGAAAAAAAAAATCTGTTGCATTCATGTTTCTCCCTCGCCAGCTGCCCCTCCATTTTCCTACTCTCCTTTGCAGCAAAAGTCCTTCAAAGAACTGTTTGAAGTTACCATCTCTGATTCCTCCCTTTGAATTCTTCTTTGAACTCCCTTCAGTCAGGCTTCACCCATTCCCTAGCACCAAGCCCTTGCTCTTATCCTGTCACCAGTGACCTCCACCTGGCTCAACCCAGCCGATGCTGCTCCATCCCCATCCCACTTCACTGGCGACAGGATGGCCTCCCCCTTCAGACATTTCTTCACCTGTCTCTGGGAATTACCATCTCTCCTCCTCCCTGGCTGACTACTCACACACTCTCCTTTACTGGTTGCTTTTGTCTGCTCTAAATGTTGGGGATGGGGGGAGCAGGGAGTCCCAAAGCTCGGTCCTCAGACTCCTTTTCCTCCTGCACTCACTCCCTAAGTGATCTCATTCCTTCTTAAAGCTTAAACACTGCCCATACACCGAGAGCCTCAAATTGGGCAGGTCCACCTGTACACATGGCACTCCCCAGGCTGCAGGTGCTTGCAACCACTCACTTAATATCTCCACTTGGGAGTCTAAGGGCATCTCAATGTTATTGTGTCTAAAATTGAACTCCCCTCTTGGCAGGGCTATTTGCCTAGTTGCTAATGCCAGAAAGTACACAGTTATCCCTGCTTTCTCTCTTTCTCTCACGTGCCCTATCAAACCTATGAGCATATGACATTGGCCGCATTTGCAAAATGAATCCAGGATCCAATCTCTTCTCATCACCTCCACTGTCCCCACTCCAGCCAAGCCACCCACCTAGCCAAATAGCAACTTCCATAGCCGTTAGAATGGCTTCCAATAGCCATTCTGCAAATGGCAAATAGCAACTTCCTTGCTGTTCTCCCAGCGCCTACTCTGGCCCTTCACCCGTTTGTGCTCAATATAGTCACCAGACTGGTCAGTTTATTACATAAATCATATTATGTTACTCCTCTAATCAAACTTCAGGAGCTTCCCATCTATATGGCTGAGAATGAAAGTCTGGTTCCTTCAGTAGCCTGCTGTAAGGCTTCCTGGGATCCATCCTCTGCCCCGCCCACCTCCACCCTTCAGTGTTCCTCTCAACTCTCCCTTACTCATTCTGCTCCAGCCACACTGACCTCCTTACAAGTCCTCTAAACACAAGCATATTGCCACCTCAGGGGAAAGAATGGGTCTCTGCTCTTTTGGCTCCCTCTGTCTGGATCATTCTTCCAGGATTCACAGCTATCCTATACCTTTCTAAGGTCTTATGCTCAAATGCGTGTCTTCAGCAAGGCCTCCCTTGCCTTACCCTATTGAAAACTGCAACCTTCCCCCATCCAGCATTCCCTCTCCCTCTTCCTGCTGTGCTGTTCTTTTCATCACTACAGGATACACTCTACTGAACCTCACTCATCTCATCATGGTCATCATCTGCCACCATCTTGAAACGTAAACCACTTGAGGGTAGAGGTATTGGATTCTATAGTTCTGTCTGTATCCTTAGTGCTTGGCACATGGCAGAGGCTCAATAAAAATTGTGGAATAAGTGTCACTGTTAAAAAATACTTGGACTTAATCTTGAGAGGACAGTTGTGGTGGGGAGGCCTAGAGTGCCCCAGAGAGATCAAGCTCCCACTTTACACGCACAGACTTGGCTACCGATTGAGACTGTCCCTTATCCACAATGCTTGGGACCAGAAGTGCTTCAGGTTTGGGAATATTTCCATTTTACTTACTAGTTGAGCATTCCAAATATATACCCCAAATGCTCCAATAAGCATTTCCCTTACGTGTTGTGTTGGTGTTCAAAAAGTTTCAGAATTTAGAGCATTCTGGATTTTGAATTTTGGGATTTGGGACACTCAACCTATCACCACCTCTATTTGGATGAACTTCACATTTTATCTTTGATATCCAAATTCATATTTCTAGCTGCCTGATTAACGTACCCGTAAGAAACTCAGAACGCCCACATTCCAAGTTCATATCCCATGGAGAATTCTTTTTGCCCTTCTCATCTTAGATATAGCAGGTCATCACCCACCATCTTAGATATAGCAGGCCGTCACCCACCATCTTAGATATAGCAGGCCATCACCCACCATCTTAGATACAGCAGGCCATCACCCACCATCCACCCTGTCATCTAGATGAGAAAGTGATGAGCTGTGCGGGGTGAACGTGCACTGAGTGCCTGTGCTGCCCACCTGGGGCCCCAACACCAGCAGCACAGGGAGCACAACAGCTCCTTCTTTAAAAGAGCCCAGTTTGATCAATAGACCTTGAGACAGAAATGCACATGGTGCTTGTTCATTTTCCCATGGGGAACTCTCTACTTTTTATGATTATTAAAATGGTGTATGTTTTTTACAAACAACTCAATTAAAGAAATAAAGAAAATAGGAAATGAATCTGTAATCTTGCATTCAAGAGAGAACTACAGGCCAGGTGTGGTAATCTCAGCACTTTGGGAAGCTGAGGCAGGAGGATTCCTTAGCTCAGGAGTTCAAGACCAGCCTGAGCAAGAGCAAGACCCTACTAAAAATAGAAAAAATTAGCCAGGCATGGTAGCGGGTGCCGGTAGTCTCAGTTACTCCCAGCAGGAGGATCTCTTGAGCCCAAGAGTTTGAGGTTGCCATGAGCTATGACTCTACAGCACTCTACCCTGAGTGAGACTCTGTCACAAAAAAAAAAAAAAAAAAGAGAGAGAGAGAGAGAAAGAACTACTGAACAACTGTTAATAATTTGGTATGTATTCATCGAGACATTTTTCCATATATTTTTAAAGAAAACTAACACTGATTGAATTCTTGGCATGAATTACAAACCTTTATGCTATGTGCCGTAACATTAGCTCATTTTAACCTGCCAATGATCCTCTGAGTAGGTACAATTATTACCCCCATTTTATAGACAAGAAAACTGAGGTTAAATAACATCCCGTGGTGGTACAGTGTTCATCAGTCCACTGGGACTGAGTCATGTTGGGGTGACAAGCATCTTCAAAGTCTCAGTGGCCTGAGATAACAAAAGGGCCATGTCTCACTTATGCTAATCAACCATGACAACCACCAGTCAGCTGTGGCTGTGTGCCAGATCCCAGGCTGGTGCTGAAGGAGCACCTCTCTCTGGGACTTGGCTGATCATCATAACACAGGGGAGAAAGAACATGGTGGAAGCCAATGGTGGCTCTTAAAGGTCTGCTTGGGAGGCAGATATGTATTGCTCCTACTCTATTCCATTAGCCAAAGCAAGTCATGTGACAAGCTTGGCATTAATAAACAGGAAAGAAAAACCTTCCCCAAGGGAGGGACAGTAAATATTTTTCAGCAATAACACAATCCACTGAAATTAGTGAGATTGGATTTTAATCCAGTCTGTCATTAGATCTTAAAATCTTTGCATAGATAGCAGTGCCCCCATAGCTGACCACCTCCCTGCACTGACCACCTCCTTAAGTTGAGCTAATTTTCATAGACAGGACATGCCCCACCTGTACACATCAGTACCATAGGCCCAGCTCCTTATGTTGACCACCTCCATATGTTGTTCACTGTTACTGTCCCTTGGGTGGTCAACTTACGGAGGTTCCACCATATTTTAACTCTAAAAGTAGGCATTCTATACCTATTATGGAGTACTTTCCTTTTTCATGTAATCTACATTGGACTCTGGCTATATTTGTTCATACAGATGTAGGATACCCAAAGCTATATGGTATCCTCCCCGCTGCCTTTCAAGACCCCCACTGCCACCACTCATTTTTCGAGGTCTCAGTCAAGGGCCCCCTGGCAGAATGAGTCATGCCTCTCCAGCACTCTTGGAGCGTTGGGTTTACATTTCGTTTTTGTCACGTAGGTACCTTATCTTAAGTGCTTTGTATACTTGTCTGTTGCTTCACTAGATTTTGAGCACCTTAATGCAAGAATCCTATCCATGCCGAGAAAAAGATTTTTATCTTCCTAGGCGTGGGAATGCCAATAGGGTTGATATTCTGTTCACTGGTTTTGCAATATTGGGGAATTATCCTCTTTCCACCTCTGTCACTCCACTGCCCATATTGGTGCTTTTGTATCATTTAAATGTAGTGACCCCTTCAGAATTCCTGCAGAATTTGTTCCTTAAGGGGGTCTTTGAATATTCTTTCCTATACTCATTAATCAACATCATAGCAACAATAACAACATAAAAGAAACAAATGGCAAATGGGTATTAATCTCTCTCTTCTTAATCCTTAGAGAAAGACTAGTATAGGAGAAACACAAACCAAGTATAATAATTGCCCTAACTCTAAATCGTCAAGTTTTCCCCTCCCCCTCTACAGCAAAGGTTACTGACTACATGGTGGTTCATCTTTAGGAAAAGAGCCTTGCGAACAATGCTGGGGGCTGACGCCAGGAATGAAGCCGCAGTGCCAGGAGCACTTGCTAATTATCTGAGAGAGTACCTTGCCACATGTCCTCAAACATACAGGACACTCTCCAGGCTCAAAAGCTCCCTTTCATGTGCCCAGAACATTCTTTTTTTTTTTTTTTAAAGAGTGGCAAATAAAAATGGATTACTAATCTGCATCACAACCAGAGACCCGTATGCTTTGAGGAAAAGCCCTTCCCTGAGACAAAGGCCAAGGCCACCTGGAACAAATGCCACCCTCCTAAGCAGACCAGCCTCAGGGTCCATTGCATTGGGGTGGATTTGCTCAGAAAGTGGCATCGTGCCTTTATTAATTTATCCGGTCATCAACAGTAACCAGCCTTGTCCTCTCTGATTCTATCTGGGCACCTATGTGTGCAGCATTGTGTGGCCTGAGAGACCCTAGAACAAATGCTTGTCCCAAAGCCGGCTTTGCTGACAGGTGGTGCTTTGGAAAAGCAGGCATGAGCAGGGCAAACCCAACCAAACCTGACCCAACTTATAAGCATGGTGTGTACACAGGTACGTGTCAAGCTTTTGCTTGTAAGTTGTCCCCAGGGGCCTCCCCTCCTTCCTCAGAGCCCGTCTCCCCCCACCCCAGGCCCCTCAGTAACATGGCAGGTTTCCACCTCACCCCACAGTATGAGGAGACTTTCACCTCTGTGCTGAGCCCGCTCCTGCTGCAGGACCCGGCCTGGGGTGTGAAAGCGGCTTTCTGCCAGCTGCAGGGACCGTTATCGCCACTCCCCACACTGCTTCCCGTCACACGTCCTGTGCCAGTGCTGTGTCCAGCCCATCTTACATTCTTCAAAATGTCTCTAGCATCATTTCCTGAGCCTGAACGTTTGCTCAAGCTGCAAAATAGCATCCGAGCTGAGAAGTCTTTTTGCAAAGTTTCACTCAGGATTATTGGGACCACATTCTTCCAAAGGCCAGAGCAACCGCTATTCTCTTTGCAGCAATAGAGAGATAGCCCAGCTTTCCCATGACACGCCAGTAATTTGCAAAGCAGAGCAAGTTTGTGCATTTTTATCTAAGTAGAGACCAGCTCTTCCAGTAAAAAAAAAAACAAAAAAAGAAAAATCATGTAAAAATTCAGCCATCTCCTATCCCCACAGATGGTTTCTGCATCCCAGGCTCCTTTCTCGGGGGCCAGGAGGAAGCAGCACGGGGGTGCTGGGAGTTTGGCTCAGTGCATAGGTGGGGGGCTGAGTCTCTGCTTAGCCTCAGCCCAACCCACTGTAAATAATGCAGCCTGACAAGATTTCGCCTTTCTTTTCGCCTTCCTCCTAACCCTCTCAGCCCTGCACGCTTACATCATCCTGGTTGGATTTAAATAGCTAACTGTGCCATGTTCTCCTGGATACAGACTGCCGGATTGGCTGCCTCCCCAGCTGGCCTCTACCTACTGAAAGGCAGGAGGTAGAGCTTTGGGGCCAATGGCTGCCAGAGCTCAGCGGTTCCTGGAATCCAATGGGTTTTCTGTCACTAAGCGGGGGAAAACCGTGGAGGCACACAAGAGGTCTGTCCACACATGGCAATACTTGCATGCCTGGGCAATGAGTTGTGTTGTGTTCAACTTGCCACCTTCTGGGTATAAAGGGAACAGTAAGGTATGTCCTTTGCTTACGCTTATTTAACTACAAAGAGGTTATAGATTCAAACTCAGTGGTTAACTCATGGAATAATTTCAGCTCAAAAGAAAAAAAGGAAGATGGATAGAAAAATCTCTGGAAACTGCAGCCTTTCCCTTTTTCATTTTAAGGATAAATTAGCTACATTCTTGGGGCAGCAGAATGTTGTATAAATATCAAGCTGAGTTTAAGTCCATTGTGCTTGACAACAAATGCTTTTAATTATTTTAACATTTTTTTTAAAGTAACGAATTATGAGTTCAGCAGTCTGCTAAGCCGTCATTGTCTTCAATAAGAATTCTTGCAAAGAAAAAGGCTATAGAGAAAAGGAAGTTAAAAGTGAGACTAATGTAACCCACTGGAATCATATCATTCTGGAATTTTAATTAAGTAAACCTAAAAGCACCAGAAAGGCATCTACACAAATAATAGGCTGAAAGTTACGAGGCTGTGTTTAATTCTGCAATCACTGTTCAAGGGAAAACCTTAACCCTATGTGCAACCCGCAAAGAAAAGGAACACAAGGGGGCAGGGGATGGGGCAGAGAGAGCTCCTGGCTTCCAATTCCGAAAACATCAATAAAATCCTTGCAGAAGGCACCAGGTATGAGACATGTATAATGAAAATCACACAGACACACAGACACATGCCTTTATAAGGAAATTAAGCCACAATCAATTTAAATGATAAAAATAAAATTGAAAGCTCACTCCTCTCGTAAGGAATAAAACTAGTCCTGGAAAGGTCACTCCCTTATATGACTCGTTACTCAGTGGTGGATTCTATGATTCACACGGTCACCTTTTGGTGAATTTGGGCCTTTGCCAGGTTCCAAACTTGTCAGGCCAGGCCTGAGCGTTCTCCTTGGTCAGGGTCAAGCATGCCAAAGACCTGTTTTTAGGAACACACAGGTGATTTTGGCAAAAACAGTCCACTTCGGACTGACCTGAGGCTGCTCGGTGGAATATATTTACAGTCCTAGCGACATTTGAACACAGGGTTCCAGATCTTAGAGCAAGATTAAATAACCCTCTTATTCCAAATAAATTAATACGTAACCCATGAGTCAGTGTCTTTACACTTCACTGCTTCCTAGATGAAATGTGATTCTTCCGTGTTGAGAGGCAATAATGGGTAGAATGTCTGTTACATTATTTTTTATACTTTTTTGTATATTTAAACTATTTCACAGCTCATAAGTCTGTATACCATTTGAGCCAATAATTCCACTTATGGAAACTTATTCTATAGAAAACATATACAAGCAATGTTTGTGATAAGATTGCAAACAACCTAAAGTTTACTCTAATGTGATTAGAATGTGCGTGCATATTATATACATGGCTGTGCACTATGCCAGGTGGGGGCAACCGTGCTGCCCATGAAAAGAATGAGGCAGCGCTGATGGGCCTGATATGGACCAGTCTCCACAGTGCGGCGCTGAGAGATGAAAGCCAGGCGATGAACAGCACGTACACAGCACTACAGTGTGTGTTTTTTTAAAAGATTATAAATACATGCATGCGGGGAATATCTCTACAAGACTGTACCCCATCTTTCACAAAAAAGATAGCTGCTGTGGGGCGGCGCCTGTGGCTCAAAGGAGTAGGGTGCTGGCACCATATGTCAGAGGTGGCAGGTTCAAACCCAGCCCCGGCCAAAACAAAAAAGATAGCCTCTGTGGTCTCTGTGGAAGGGTAGGACATCTGGGGAAGTGAGACAAACTCACTTTTTTTTTTGAGACAGAACCTCAAGCTGTCCTCCTGGGGAGAGTGCCTTGGCATCACAGCTCACAGCAACCTCCAACTCCTGGGCTCAAGCGAGTCTCCTGCCTCTGCCTCCCAAGTAGTTGGGACTACGGGCACCTGCCATAACGCTGGCTATTTTTTGGTTGCAGCTGTCATTATCGTTTGGCGGGCCGGGGCTGGATTCGAACCCGCCACCTTAGGTGTATGTGGCTGGCGCCTTAGCCGATTGAGCCACAGGCACCGAGCCAACAAACTCACTTTTAATGTCGTTGTCAGTTTAGTTTTTTTTTTTTCAGTTTAAATTGACTTTATTAAGATATACCCTTTGATGAATTTTGACAAATATATGCTCTTTGGTACTCTGACTTTGCACATGTATTAAAAAGATAATTTTAAGGAAAAATAATCTGTTTGAGTTAGATGCTCCAGAAGTTCTATATTTACACCAAACGCCATCTTTGGTATATAAACTGGTAGTAGAGGTGGTCACTTTGAAAAGATGAATTATTCTGATCTTTAAGGTAAAGGTTGTATATGGCAGTGGCTCATCTGGGCAAGGAAAGATGGGAAGTGACCTAGACCCAGGGCACTGCTCTTGCTTCCAAGAGCTAAATGCATGTCCACCCAGACAGGGGATGAGACTAGAAGTCTTCTTATTTTATAATCATCACATAGAAAGGTAAGATGGTCTTTCTGAAACACTTGCTTATAGCCCAATGTATATAAGAATTGGCCTGGAGGCTAAAACCAATTTAATGTTCTGATTGTACCTTCTGCCACCTTAGGAGGTCGAATTACATTTCACCTCAAATTTACCATATCAGCTTATTCAGAGGACTTTGGCCCCTGCTCTACCAAGAAAGCCCTAAGGCACCAGTGCAAAGTAAGGGCTGGCCACAAAGCAGGGACATGGTGAATTGACCCCACAGACAGGTGTGAGGCAGAGGTTGGGGAAGTTCAGACATCTGCCTGAGCTGTCTTGGGGGTGATCAGCTTGTGACCAGACGCGATCGTGTCATTCTCTGGTCATTTCACATTTGTGAAGCCGGCTTCCTGAGCCAGAATGCAAGGCTGCCCAAGCGAAGAGAATTTCTTCTCCCTTTCTTCCTCCTGTTTTCTTCCGTTTTCTTCTTTTTCTTTTATCCCCAAAGCACTCAGCAAATGTGAAGAAAGAGAAAGGAAGAGAGGAAAGAAGGATGAGCAGTACTGCCTAAATGCCAGTGGAGCTAAGGCAAGGTGAGTATACAACCTAAATTAAAACAGAGCTAAATTTCCCAAGTTTTAGCCTGTGGACGGTGTATCTAGAGAGGTTACACTTTAGACTGGTGGGTAGACACATGGCTTCCCGGTGTCAGTTGACTCCAGGGATCACGGAGCATAGAGAATACAGAGAAGCTAAGGCCACTTTCCTAAGGTGCCAGCCTACCCTGGGGTGGATCAAGCTCCACCACTCCCTAGCTGTGCAACATTCAGCAAGGTACTTAATTCCTTGTACTACGTTTTCTTTATCTAGAAAATGGGGCGAATAATAGTACCTCTATCACAAGGTTATTATAAGGAATCAATTTATACATATATTGTATAAATATAAACATATTAATACGGGTGTGTGCTTAGCATAATACCAGGCACATGGATGGTATGAGAAATATATGTGTGGGCACATTGGCCCATGCCTGTAATCCCAGCACTTTGGAGGGCAAGGTGGGAGGATCACTTGAGGCCAGGAGTTTGAGAACAACTTCGGTAACATAGTGAGACTCCATCTCTACCAAAAACTTAAAAATCACCCCTGTGTGGTGGCCCAGACATGCAGAGGTAGGAGGATCACTTGAGCCCAGGAATATAAGGCTGCAGTGAACTAGTGCACTCTAGCCCAGATGACAGAGTGAGACCTTGTCTCAGAAACAAAATTAGCTATTGTGAGTATGAGTATCACTAAATTCTTTAAGGTTTCATCCACCTTATTAAATAGTTTAGTGACATTAACGATGGGCTCTCCATTCTGCCAAGGGCTCACGTGTTCTCTGTGCTCTGGGTAAGGATGGCATATATCATATTGCCTTGCAGGGAAGAGGCTAATTGATGTTTAGTAAAGGTGGGATTTGTTCAGCTTTCTAGTGGCTATACAATCATGAAGCCGGCCCAAGACCTAAATACACTGCAGGTATAGAAATGTTAGTCACAAAAATACGTTTACAGGAAAAATCCCATGGCCTGTCATAAACATCACAAGAAAAAGAATTCCCGGGGCCAACCTAGTGAAGCAGGTATTTGCCATCACACCTCACACATGAGACAGCCTTGCCTTTGGAAACACTGTCTCCCCTATCAGAGGCGAGTAATTCCTGCATCAGCGTATTATATTCTTCCAATGGACTCATCTATCTAATGTGGATTCAATTTAGAGGATGCTGCCAGACAGAATTAAATATATTAGTTTGAAAAATTACAGGGGAAGTGCGTTTATAACAGTTCCATTTTGATTGAATCAATTTTCTCAGCATTTATCGTTTAAAAATCCTAGAGGTCTTTCTCGTAGGGTGTGCCTCCCAGATAGACTGCATGACATCACCAGCTGCTAGAAAGGACCCCAGAACGTTTTTTTTGGAGCCTTCAGTAACTATCCAAGGGGACTTCTGCTGAAGAAAAATGAGTGACATATCACTTACCACAGGCATTTCCACAAGCAAATTATTCCATTTCTTGCCTGGATTAATTATTAATCTGTTTTTCCTAGGGAGGACAGAACACAGCAGAAGGGTTATGATGGGGCATGACTGATCTCAAATACCAAATAAGGATAATACACATGATGGCACCAGTTCTGATTAAGATTCTTATTCAAGAAATAATGATAATCTTTTATGAAACCCCGGCTGTTGGCCAGGCTTTGCACAAGGAGCTTTATATATACCGTGTCATCAGTTCATCATGACAATATTCATGCGTTTATTTTATAGATGATGAAATTAAGATTCAGAAAAGTTCAATGACGTTAAAATAAGTTGTCAGGTTCCACAACTAATAGCAAGGCTGGCATTGGAACCCAAGTCTGGTTGACACCAAAGCGCATGCTCTTTTGCATCTTACTGACACATCAGGGTTCAACAGGTGCAAGTGGGACGGTAATGATAACCATGGAATATATGGTCTTTCTCCACCACCACTTCAGGGATTTTCCCTCAGCATAAGTCCAATCATTCATTTAACAAGTATTTATTTTTAAAAATGACAATCACTATAGGGCCATTCTTTATTTTTAAAGAGTAAGATTGGGAGAAATATAGTGTTCATTTTATGAGAACCCCGCTGCCCCAGTGAAATTGCAGTGCTTCTTTTAAGAGTTAGTATTAATATTCTTTTTGAAGATAACTCCTTTTCTCTGTATTAAATAGAAAAACATAACAGAGAATTAGACTACAAAACTGAGAAATACTCAAATACTCTGTTCATAATAAGATTTTTAATGACAAAAATAAAGACACTGAGATAATAAAAAAATATTACATGTATAGAAGTTCTAGAAATAAAAACTAGAGAGAATGCAATATTCAAAAAAGCTAATAGCTGAGAAGGTTCTAGGGTTAAAAAAAGTTCTCAGATTGAAGAAACACAAGAAATATTGAGTAGAATTAATAAAGTAAACTCTATTTAGATAATAAATAATAATAGTAATCTCTATTTTACACATGGTAAAACTGTGGAATCTCAAAAATAAACCTTAGAACAACTTTAA
>CAUYQV010042611.1:0-22869 GCA_963574575.1 Galagoides demidoff | reverse complement strand
CCTGGGTAGAGTGCCATGGCATCACAGCTCATAGCAACCTCTAACTCCTGGGCTCAAGCGAGTCTCCTACCTCTGCCTCCCAAGTAGCTGGGACCACAGGCGCCCGCCACAACGCCTGGCCATTTTTTGGTTGCAGCCATCATTGTTGTTTGGCGGGCCCGGGCCCCGGGCTGGGGATTCGAACCCGCCACCTTGGGTGTACGTGGCTGGTGCCTTAGCCAATTGAGCCACAGGCGCTGAGCCGATTTATTAGCTCTTAACTAGTAAAATAGTTCATTATATTCTGGTGTCCATGATTGTCTAGGGGTTGCATGGTTTCTTAACTTACAGGGATATAGCCCTAGATAATGATGATGACTGTTGTGTCATTTTTTTAGTTGTCATAAAGATCTTTTAAAATAATTGATATAAATACTGATACCTACTCTGAAAATACTGATGTCATTCCACCTCTCTTCCCACTGGGGAGGAGAATAGGAAAGCCCTTGATTTCAGTGAGAAGGATAAGAGATAATCGCATGATGAATATAAAAAAAGAAAACCTCAGTCATGATAATTGCATTTCCCTTGGCAATTAAGTTATCTACAAGCAGGCACATGACTGAGTTCTGGCCAATAATTTGTGACAGGAAGTCTGCTACGAGAGGGTAGTGGGAATTTCCCGTCTGGAATGTGGCTGTCCTGCCAAGGAGACAATGGGCCATCTTGGCCAGTGTCGGGACCACACCCTGCAGCTAGAAGGGCTGAGCCTGTGACAGTGATACCTAGCACCGGGTGCCACCTCTGATTACTGGTTTTATAACCTATAACTAAGTCACACAATCCATGGTATATTCTTTAAAGAATTTTCTAATTCAAGATGTGAAAGGCAAGTACCCCTTTTTGGTGGGATTGACAAGTAGAACTGACCTTTCTCCAAAGAAAATGTTCAGTAGCCCATGAAGTCATCTCCTTGATCATTTCGTTTTCACTGCTGGCAGTGCCTTGGTGGAGGGTGTGATGGGGGCACTTTTGTGTTTGGTTTGTATTAATTTAATTTGTTTTTGTGGTTTATAATTGGGTACTCTTTGCTTAGCCAACTTATTTTTACTTTGTATTGTTTTGATAGATAATAAGAGAAAGAATAGCCTAAAATGTTGAGAAACAGACTAAAAAAACATTGTATTGTTAAAACAGTTATTTGGGTTTAACAGTTTTCTTTGGGCTATTAGGTTTGTTTGGTGTTTGACTTTGTTGATAGTCTTGTTACTGTATTAAAGCTGTTTCTTGCAGTATATTTTCCCTTTCAGTTACAAGAACTCACTTTATTTCCTAAGATGAATTATAATTAGGACTATTTGATATTGAGAATCTTTTCTCACTTAATACTCCTAATGAGATACAAATGTTCTGAATGTGTCCTTATGAGTAGATTATATTTGGAGAGGAATCCACTTATTTTAGTTAACTAATTCCTTTGCTTTTGTATCATTCATCCCTATTAGGCTTTCATGTTCCTGTTCCATATGGATTCCTTGTGAAATCAGACCTCAACAAACAGTGCTATTAACTTTCATGGTCAGTGGTACTGAAAATGTCAATGAAATTATTTTGCTCTACATACCTTGTTTTATAGCACACTTGCTTTTTATACACTTATGATAAATACAATTTTCCCTACTCTTGAAAGTAAATTTTATTTCTTAGTTGGTTATCTCCTTGTATTTATGCTTCTACTCATTAGAATAAAATAATTGAATATATTTGAACTTTCACCCTCTACTGTTTTGGCTCCTTCTGCAGTCTAAGAGTGGTCTTTCTAACTCCTTGAATCTCTGGACATCATGTGTCCTTGTTCTTTTGTGAGAATCCTAAAAATGTCTCAGCAGAACTAACTGATTATGATGTTGAGTCATAGTCAATTAGGTTTGCCCAACTACCAGGAGTCAATATTACACTCTTTTCAATGACCACGTCCTCTTTCTTTCTGAGGAGCTCTTACAGTAGCTCCTGGTACATAGTTGATTCGATGATATCTAGATGAATTTTTAAAAATGCTTTTTTATATGTTGCTCCTTTGTTACGCACAACCACCCCATGAAGTAGGTAGCATTTAATAGGGCAAGTCATAGAAGCACAGTGTCAGTAACTTTGTTACTAATAACAGAGTTGGAATTGTAATCTAGATTTCTCCTCTAATCTGTTATAATTTGTCTGTGAATTGGGTCTTTAGGACATAGGCCTAATTCTGTCATGTTATCAGCCAGAAAGCATAATGGGAAGGGCATCAATTCCTATTTCTTAAATCTAGCCCGGCGGTGAGCCAGTTCATTCATTCTAAAATTACTTATTTTTATTTATTAAACACAGATATTTATCACTTTACATAATTCTGGTATACACAATTTTCAGTTATGTGGTTAATTAAATCACACCAGTCCCTCAACAAGAGATTCCAAATTTCAGTTATCATATTAACTATGGGTAGTTGTATAAAATACCACATGCTAGCTTTTCTCTTGTTTAGTTCATGAACAGATAGCAACATGTGTAGTTGTGTTGTCTCCTGTCTCCCAGTGATAAAACCGCAAAGTGCATCAAAGAAATGTGTTAAAATTGGAAGGGAAATTTGAACTTATTGTAAATCAGGTGAAAGAAAAAACACACAGCTGACTGAGAGAATATTAGCTTTGCCTGTGTTCTAGAAATGTATACATGGAGATGGGGCACTTAATGAAGGTTAACTATCTATTGACATCAATTAGGAAAGTGGTTGTGATTAAAACGATGAAGGTATAACAGAGAAAAGGATACTGGCAAAAAAAAAGAATGTTCAGAGATATGTGATATTGTATAGCTATGAAAACATAGAGTATAAAAAAGCTGGAAGCTAATCCAAATTTAGGAGTATGCCAATCCACCAAGGCAAAGGAAAAATGCTCATTCAGAGTCATGAATTACACAGTGAGAAGGCAGCCCTGCTCCAACTACTGTCCACATTTTTTTCTATAAACAAAACACTTTGATTGTCAAGAGTTTCTTATGTTTTAAATTAAAAAGCTTCTGCATAGCTAAGGAAATAACACAACAAATTACAGTACTAAATAAATGTTTCCCTTTTTTTCATTTTCCTGTACATTTATGACTGATAGGCAGTTGTTCATCTTTTGATGAAAAAACGTAAAGGTCATAGAAAATCATATTCCTGTTGGTTAGTAAGATTATTTTGCATCTGTTTCAGATTGCATGATCACTTTCATGGTGTTGCATTATCATGCAAAGTGAGGGCTACTTAAATTTATCAAGCCAAGTAGGCATTCTTGTCAGTGGTAGGATACAGTAATGAAGTAGACAGGCCACACCTGGCTTTATGAAACATTTATTTCAACATAGATTTATTGAGCATCTGCCATGATCCAGGGTGCATACAGGCAGTCCTTGAGTTACATCGGACTTACATACAACTTGCACTTATGAACAGAGGTTATCATTTGTTAATAGGTAAATGTACCCGTTCCACCCTACATGCAAATTCAGTTTAAGAACAAACCTACAGAACCTATCTCCTACATAACCCTGTGACTGCCTATACTACACATGTGAATAAAAAGTAGTCCTTTTTCTTAGAGAATTTGCATGTCAGTTGATTTATGAGAGACAAGATCATTACACTGGAACACATGCCTGTAATATGTGTAATATAAAGATACGGAAACTAGGCATTATAAGAGCCAAGGGGAAGAACATCTAATATATGGCCTGAGAGGATGAGAGGTGGGAAAGGCAGCTTGGAGACAGCCTGGAGGACATAGGAGTTAATTTGGAAAAGCTGTGTTGAAGAGTGAGGCAGTGGCACAAAACTTCTGCATGGAGAGCAGACATTTTGAGAGGTTGAGTGTTGCTAGAGTGTGTCAAGCAGGGTGGGGGTCAGATCAGGAATGCCACACAACTTGTAGGCAATGGAGAAGAGAGTCCATAGGGTTTCTTTTTTATTTTCTTAATTCTTTTAAATTAAGGTATAATTTATGAACAGTGAAATTGACCCAGAAGTCCTGTAACCAACACCACAATCAAGATGAAGAACATTTACACCAGCCCCTAAAAGTGCTCTTCAGTAACTCACCCCTCCCAGTCCCTAGCAACCACTGATTTGTTTTCTGCCCCTCTAGTTTTGCCTTTTCTACAATGTCATAGAAATGGAGTCATACAGTGTGTAATCTTTTAAGTCTGTGGCTTTCACTTAGCATAATACCTTTGAGATTTATCCATGTTTTTGCATGTATGAACCTTTGGGTTTTAAGCAGAATTATCTGTGAGATTTGATTGGAGGAAGGATTAGAGAGGAGCAGGACTAGGGGCTTTTCTTATGATTCAGCCAGGGAATAGGCAGGGGCTTTAGGAGGTGGAATTAGTCTTAACCTAAGGTAGGGACTGTAGAAGTAACAACAGATGGGAAAGAGAAGGCCCTTTGGGGTACAATGTTGAGCCTGAGGCACGTGGGATGACCCTGTGGGGAAGCTCAGCAGGGTATAGGGCATGTGAAGGAGTTGCCCTGTCTCCTTCCTTATTCTGATCTTTTCCTGAGTCACATTTGCTGGAGAAAAAGGAAAAGGGAGCTTAATTCCAGTTTTTCTTCATCCCACCACATTACCACAAGAATTTGTTCCCAAGGCCTTGCTTTGGACTGTAGACTATCATTGAATCAAAGTTGTCACTTTTAAGAGGAATGTCCTCTTTGTGTAGTTTCAGCTAACTCCATTCATCTGTGGTTACCCATTGGTTTTCCATAGGTGATAAATGTCTCAGAGAAGGTATGGTTTGCTTGGTTTAGGAAGTCATGTTTAGGATGTGCTGACTCATCTTTTGTTCAAGGCCTGAGTCAGTGTGGGTTCTGAAGTTGCATCCAGGGTATGGGAGAGTTCTATGCTTGATTAATATTGTCTACCTCTGGCCTAGGAGGAGACATACCCTCGGACACACCCACAGAGTAGTGTTCCTCCTGGGAGGAACTCTACAGGGAAAGATTATTTACCACACAAATGCCTACACTGAAGAGGTACAAAATAAGCTCGTTACCATATTGACAGCTAACATAGAATTTCTTCAGGATAGCACCATGAGGCAAAGCCTCCTCTCTACTAAGTGGGGAGACTGAGGCACAAAGAGGACAAGTAATATGACTAAGTCAGGGTAGCTAGTTCTGGCAGAGCTAGAATATAAGCCCAGGCATTCTGTCTCCAGAGCCCATATTCCTCTATGTATGTATTTAGAATTCTAGAATGCTAACATCAGAAATTAGTTTCCTGGTCCTTCATTTTACAGTTAGGAGGAGTGAAGTCTAGAGAGGGCGCTGAGATGATTTGCTCAGGATCACAGATGATGGAGGCTGCTGGTTTCTCCCTGCCCTGGGCCCTTGCCACCCTTAGAAGCTTTATGCCTTTGTCTTGGTTGCTTGTCAGTTTCATATCAGGGAGGAGAGATGTTACTGTAGTAGGCAGACTGGCAAAAGTGGTGTTTTAATTCCTTTCTTGTCTTTGGCTTCAGCTCTCTCTTGCTTGGGAATGTACTAATTGGCTCTTTCCTTGTCCCTTCTGCCATTTATTATTTTCAAGGGAGCCTGGAATCACTGTTGCTCTTCTCTAGCCTGTCCTGTTTAATCACTGAATGTCAGATTTTTTCCAGTTTCTTCCTACTAATAAGTAGGAGAGGGGAGAGACTTCCTGGCCAGCTAGATGGGAGTTGAGTTTGGAGATGGGGGAACACAAGGGTCTGTTGCAGGTAGGGGTTATTGTGCTGTAGATTAAAGACCTTCCTTTAGGGTTGCTCATCTTTGTGCTTTTGATCCTTTTGTCCCTACTATACCATAATTATCCTTTGGGGTCCCACCAAAGCTCAACCCCCACATTTGGTGTAGGGCATCTTCCTCTCTCTGTTGATGAGATTCAGAGCTGAAGTTTATTTGCCCTGAGCATTCATTCTCATGGAACCCAGAGTATTTGGAACAAAAAAGGGAGTTTTCTGTTTTACCTTACCAGTTTGCATTTACTATTTCTTGTAACTTTATTCGGGGTGGGGGGAATTAATTAATTTTCTTTAATGTTGTTTTTTTTTTTTGAGACAGAGTCTCAATCACCTAGGCTTTTGTGCCCTGGCATCAGCCTAGCTTACAGCAGCCTCAAACTCCTGGGTTCAGGCAACCCTCTTGTTTCAGCTTCCCAAGTAACTGGGACTATAGGTGCCCACAACAAAACGGCTATTTTTCTAATTTTAGTGGTGGGGGGGGCTCTCACTCTTGCTCAGGCTGGTCTTGAACTTTTGAGATCAAGCAATCTCCCTGCCTCGGGAATCACCACCTGTCTTTAATATTTGTTAATCTTTAGAGTCTCTCATGTATGTAAGTTTATTCAGGTAGAGAGACTGATTTTTTTCCTCTCTTCCTCCTGTACTGGGTCTTTGTATATACAAATGTAAGTCCTGTTCTAGTCTTTCTCCACCTACCTCAGAATGAAGTTGAATATTAATGTCTCGTGGTCACTATTCTCCAGTGGCTTACTTTTTCTCCATATTTTCTATAATTAAGAATGTCTTTCTTAATTTCAACTCAAAATATCTGAAAAGACTCCTTGTTTAGTTAAGAGAAAGCAAATTTCCCCAGGTAAGTTCCCATATGTTTTCTGTAAAAACCGGCACACACTTTCTTTGTATTTTACTCCTGTCAAATGAGATGCTTAGAAGAGTAATCAACCAGTCTAAGTTACTCAACTCTTTCTTCCTGGATTTTCTTGGGTAATTTTAACTCTTTTGGTGCTGCTCAGGGAAGTTAACTTCTTGCTCTTACAAGGGAAGGTGTCTGTGATTCCTGAGATTCCATGTTCCTTTCAGTTTCCTGAGAGGTTTCATTGAGCCTTAGGACTGCTCTTCTAAATACTGTATATGCCTAGAGGTGAATTTTCCTTTAAGATCCTGGGAAAGGTCTCAGTTCACATGGTCATTTGTTTTTGTAAAGTTTGCATATATTCTTGTATTGCTGTTTCTTTCTTTCTTTTTTTGAGACAGAGTTTCACTATGTCGCCCTAGGTAGAGTACCGTGGCATCACAGCTTACAGTGACTTCAAACTCTTGGGCTTAAGTGATACTCTTATCTCAGCCTCCCAAGTAGCTGAGACTACAGGTACCCGCCACAAACCTGGCTCTTTTTTTGTCGCAGTTGTCATTGTTGTCGATCTGACCCGGGCTAGGTTCAAACCTGCCAGCCTTGGTGTATGTGGCCAACACGCTACCCACTGAGTATGGGTGCCACCTGCATGCTGTTTCTTAGAGAGGGTTCCCCCAAATGTACAAACTTTAGGCCTTACCAAATGTGCATTTGAATAGTCCTCTTAAGAAATACAGTAGAACCTTTGTAAGTTGACTACACAGGGGACTGTAACAAACTGGTGAACATACAGAGATGGTCAACAGAAGGAACTTCCATTGAGCACACATGGTGCATGTCTAATCTATGGAAATTAGGTCAATTTAAGGCAGTGGTCATTGCAGGGAGATGGTCAACTATGGAGATTGTACTGTACACAGCAAGAACTTTCATCAGCTTAAGCAGTCACCTGATCACTTATTCTCTCTGTGGCCGAGTGCCTTCCAGTTGCGGTAAAATTTCTTACAATCTGGCCTCTGTGAAAGGTAGAACATGCTCATCCATAGTGTCAAATAGGAGAAGGCCTTGACAGAAGTCTTGCCAGTGGGATACTTTAAGGCCATCTTGGATTGCAATGGGAGCTTAAGTATAGACACAAATTAGTCTTCTAACAGGGAGTTGGGTTTAGCATAGGTGGGATTAAGGTTCTAGTTCTTTCTATAAAGTACAAACACCTTCCCAAAAAACATACCGGAAGCTGTTTCTGAAATGCTTTGTTGTATAAGCACATACAGAGAAAACTTCACCAGCCTCTAGAAATGTCAGTTGTTCTCCTAGACTTACAGGCTTAAAAACTTGAATGATGGTCTTCTTCCTGTTTCTTCAACTCCCGTACTTAGGTGATTCCTTTAAATAGATTTTTTTTTTTTTTTTTTTTTTGAGATAAAGTCTCACTCTGTTGCCCAGGCAAGTGTGGCTTGGCGTCAGCCTAGCTCATAGCAACCTCAAACTCCTAGGTTCAAGTGATCCTCCTGCCTTACCCTCCTTAGTAGCTGGGACTGCAGGTGCCTACCACAACACCTGGCTAATTTTTCTATTTTTGGTAAAGATGGGGTCTTGATCTTACTCAGACTGGTCTGGAACTCCTGAGCTCATGGGGTTCTTTTGTGTTGGCCTGCCAAAAATGCTAGGATTATAGGCCTGAGCCACTGTGCCCAGTCCAGGTAGATTGTTTTGCTTTGTCTCCTGAAATTGTCCCTTCATTTAAAAAAAAGTCTCATTATGATTTCTGTGTACATGGAGGGGAGGAGGTGGTTTATAAAATTCATGTCTTTCTTTTACTCTTTTTTTGTTCTAACTGTCCTACTGCAGGCTTGTGGTAGATACTGGTCATTTCACTGTCAAGCTCTCTCCAGGGCCCTGGGATTGAAGGTTTTTCCGTACCTCTCTTATTTTGTCACTGCACAGTCCCAAAACTTGACTCACTGCAGACCCTTTCTGAGTCTAAACTAAGCTCTTATTCTGTGTCAGTACTCTCCTTGCTGATAAACCCCTTACCCTTCTCCCTCCATCTATCTCCAACACTTTTTAGATACTGTCCTGGGCCATTGTTTCTCTGGCATTCCTCTTATTTCAGTCTTTTTTCTTAAGGCACTTACTGCTTTGTCTCTTGTGGGACAATTATTTGTACATTTGTATAGTGCTCCAAACTAGATTTAAAAATTCTTGAAAGTACTTTGTCTTATTTATTTTTAGTAGTGGTAGGTGCCCAAGTAAGTACTCAGTGAAAAAAAGTCACACCAGAAACTACTGCAAAGACCTAAGGGCAGCATCCACTGAACACAGGGAACCCTAATTATCTGTTTACACACCGTCTTTCCTACCACACTGTGAGCAACTCCTGGACTGGGACTGTGCTCCTAGAATTTCCAATGTTAGAACAGCCCAGCAGTGAAATCTCTTGGACTAAAACGATTGGCTTGTTTGTTTCTTATTTATTTATGTGATGCTTTCCTCCATTCCTTGAATTGGGTTTTTTTGTGTGTTTTAACCAAAAATTTTGAATTTTTGCCCAAAAAAAAAAAAAAAAAAGAAAATTGGATGTTATTCTCCTATTACTTGAGGTGTTGCTGATCACTTTGTTTGAAATTTTTAATTCTTAAAAAACCCTTCAACATTTTAATGTATGTATCAGAAGAACTTTTAAAAATTCAAAAGAATTTAAAAAACTTGTATTTGGAAAATTTACCAATGTACTTACAGCTAATTAAATTGTCTCCTAACTAAGATTAGTGATGAGTGATCTAGTTTAAATGTGGCCTTGACATTTCATTTAAATTACCTTTTCTTTTTTAATGTTTTTCTTTCTTTCTTTCTTTCTTTTTTTTTTTTTTGCAGTTTTTGGCCAGGGCCCAGGTTTGAACCCATGACCTCTGGTATATGGGGCCGGCACCCTACTCCTTTGAGCCACAGGTGCCACCCTAAATTATTTTTTTTAAACATTTCTAGACAGCATGGAAGGAAGGTAAGTATAGTACTGGTTCAATAAAGTAGAAGTTTAATTTGTGAATTAATTTTAACTTGAGTGTATTGTATAAATACTGTCATCAAGTGCTAAGTAAATAATAGGGAGCAGTGAATATTGTTTGAAGCTTTTGTCAGCTCTTCCTAAATAGATCTTACATTGAAATCAATAATAAAATTGTGCTAAACAGTAAAATTGTTTCATTAGACAACCTGAGCTTTAGGTAAATTTGTAGACTTGTAAAGAATAAGCTTAGCTATTACATAAGCATAAACCATTGTGATTTGCATAATTTATCTCTTTAGCATAAATGTTGTACTTGTGAAGCAAAATTGCTATTCTGGAAATCAGATTTTGGTTGTCTGAGTATTTGTGGGACTGGAGAAGGTTTTAGGGTTATGTTTGTGTTTAGATTAAATTTGAATGGTAAGTTAAGATTTATGGTGAGCAGTGTGCAGAATGTTTTATTTACTTTTCAAAGCTTATGAATAAAAAGCAACATCTGAATCTGATCTTTTGGTAACCAAGTTCAGGAAATATGGTATAATCTATTTTAATTGTCTCCCTTAATTGCACATTACTTCTGTTTATTTTCAAGTGGTATATTTAAGACATTAGCTAACGTATTTAATACTCTGCCATTGAATATATTTAACTTTCTACTAGAGTCATGCTTTCAGATTTTTGAACTCTGAAAACAGGAGCAACATAAGACCTGTCTTTTGCTCAAAGTACTGAATGATTACACTCTGTTTTTATTACATGCAACACAACCCCTGTTTTACCTCAAGGTAAATTTTGCTAAGAATTAGGCATGCATAGCCTCTAAGGTAGACTATTTACTTATTCATTCACCTGTTAATATATTAATTCATGGTTTGTTTGTTTGTTTGTTTGTTTTTGGAAAAATATTTTATCAAGTCCTTACTATGTGCTAGGAGCTAAATGGTTAAGGTGAGCACAATAGAAATATTTTTGGCCCTCAAAGTATCTTAGAATTTGGTGAGGGAGGAGACTATAAAACTAGGCAACAACAGTTCCATGAATGATGGTAAATGTTGTGGAGCATTTCTAAGCAGAGTTCTATTGGCACATAGGAAAAGTGCCCAAAGATTTCCTGGAGGAGTGACACCTTTGCTTCCTTATTCTTCAGAGTTAGCCAAGTGAAGGGGTTCAGGAAGAGTGGCTGCAAATGTTCTTGGTGCAAGAAATAGCACTGGTAAATGCCTGACTAAATAAAAAAAACTCATTAGAAGACCACTCACTATATTAAAACTTGAGAACACTAGAACTCTCATTTTGGATCAGACATTTTTGCCTCTGTGTTTTATTTGATGAGAAGCTGAGAAATGACTACAAATTACAAACTCCCTCCCCCCAAAATACTCTATTTTAGAAAAATTGAATTACACAAAACCACCAAAAATTAAAAAATCATAACCATATTATATAATTTTGTCATTTTGTAACTTCATTTAAAATTTTCTCCTTTGCATTTTTGGTTTTATAAAATTGAGCTATCAGATATGCTATTTTTATAACTGATGTTTTATACTTTAAAAAGCTCATTACTTTCATATCATTGAGGTACTTGTAAAATAGAAATTTTCATGGCTATATAGTGTTCTAACGTGAACTATTATTTGTGTATGCGGCTCTTTATTATTAGAAAAGTAGGTTGGGGCGGTGCCTGTGGTGCAAGGGAATAGGGTGCCGGTCCCATATGCTGGAGGTGGTGGGTTCAAATCCAGCCCTGGCCAAAAAAAATAAATGAATTAAAAAAAAAAAAAGTAGGTTGTTTCTGACTTCTTGCTATTTTAAAAATTGCTGCCATGAATGTGTTTATATTTAGACATTTAATTCTCATTATTTCCTTAGGGCAATGAAAAGGTATGGCATTTCTTCTGTGGCCTTGCTTCTTTTTGTAGAGATGTATACATTGTTTGCCTCTTTTTCCCCAACCCCCTCTAATACTAAGTATCAGTCCAGCACAGATAGCATGAGGTCTTGAATCCAGATCTTCATCGTCATCATCGTTTAAAGCAGATTTGAAAATGGGTCTCTGTTACACATGTTCAAATAAAAGCATAAGATGAACCAGGTTTCTGCAGCTGGGCATTAACTGACAGCTAGTGTTGTTAGACATTAATAAAAATCCAAAACTCTTTGCTATCTGATTTTTTTTTTTTAGAATGTTCACTTATCTCTAAGAGTGTTCTATCCAGGGATTTTTCTTTTTAAAACAGAGGAATTATATCTTTTATAGAGAATGTTAAGTATATGATTAAGTAACTTTTTGGTCAGTTACTTGGAATATATCTGTTTGTAGGTAAATACCTCAATGGAATTAAGAATCACAAGAAAAATGGAACTATGTCATATGTAAACATTTTTTCATAAAGCTGTCCAGAGGATTGTTTCCCACAGAACCAGGTAGACAAACTTAATACTAGAAACCACTTGGTTTGTAGAGGGGTGAGTTCTTGTAGATGTTGTGTTCTGTTAGGGCTGACGTCCTGTTGTCTTCATCTGTTCCTCCTGTGTCCACCTACCTTACTTAGTGCCTATACATAGTATATCCTGTTCAATAAGAATCTGAAAAAAAAAAACCCAAATGCTTAAAAAACATTATTTTGATACTTTTTTTACTGTACAATTCACCTACTTAAAGTGTTTTTATTAGTTTTAGTGTATTTTAGTATATTCACATAATGTCCAACCACTACTGCAATCAATATTTTTTTTTTTAGACAAAGCCTCACTTTGTCGCCCTTGGTAGAGCGCCCTGGTGTCACAGCTCACAGCAACCTCAAACTTTTGGGCTCAAGTGATTCTCTTGCCTCAGCCTCCTTTGTAGCTGGGACTACAGGCGCCTGCCACAACGCCCAGCTATTCTTTGAGAGATGGAGTCTCACCCTGGCTCAGGTTGGTCTCCAACTCCTAAGGTCAGGCAATTCACCCACCTCGGCCTCCCAGAGTGTTAGGATTATACAGTCAACTTTAGAACATTTTTATTGCCTCATAAAGAAACCATTCCTCCAGCCATAGGGAGCCACTATTCTTTTTCTCTATAGATTTGTCTATTCTGGATATTTCATACAATGGAATTATACTATATTTGGTATTTTGTGACAGTCTTCTTTCACTTTGATATTTTCAAGGTTCATCCATGTTGTATATCAATATTTCATCCTTTTTTTGCCTAATATTTCGTTGTATGGATATATCATATTTTTTAATCTATCAGTTTGTGAATCAAATACTTTTAAATATCTAAATAAATTGGGATAGATATGCTTTATAAAGGCAAAAAGTAAGAAAGAACTGAAGTTGCAAGACCTCCAATTGGAGATGCCTTCAAAGCTTGTTAATGTTGAAGATGTATATAAATATGTTTAGAATTAAGTTCAAATGGTTGTTGGACTTAAGAGAGTATCACATCAGTCAGTAGGTCCTCTCAGTTTTATTTCTTGAATGCTTCATATATCTGCTTTCTCCTCCATACCTCTAGTAACTATCTAATCAATATCTTTTGTTTGATCATTGTATTACCACTATGATCCCCAAAAGGATGCTGAAGGAACATTTTTAAAAATATAATTTTCTAAGGCTAATGCAGTGGCTCATGCCTCTAATCCTAGCACTCTGGGAGGCTAAGGCTGGTGGATTGCTTGAGCTCACAAGTAGGAGATCAGCCTGAGCAAGAGTGAGATCCCATCTCTAAAAAAAATAGCTGGGCATTGTAGATGGCACTTGTAGTCCAGCTACTTGGGAGGCTGAGGAAAGATAATCACTTGAGCCTGTGAGTTTGAGGTTGCTGGGAGCTGTGACACCATGGCACTCTACCCAAAGTGAGACTCTGTCCCCCGACAAAAAAGAAAAATTCCTTTAGGGGTCAGAAGCCCTTAACATAGCTTATAGGACTGCATCACATTGGGTTCTAACTGCCTTTTCCTTTTATATCTTCTATTCTATAATATTTAGTTTCTGTAACAGAGGGTAATGGGGTCTTTTCTGAAGTTGTATGGGCATCCCATTTTACTTTATATCCCTTTAAAACTATGTGTTAAGCCAAGCATGGTGGTGTGTTCTGTAAAATCCTAGCACTTTGAGGCCAAGGCTGTAGGACCATTTGAGGCCAGGAGTTTGAGAGTAGCTTGAACAAGAGCAAGGTCGCATGTCTATTTAAAAAAAAAAAAAAAAGAAAGAAAAAGAAGAAAGAAAAATTAGCCAAGTCTGGTGGTGGCATGTGGCTGTAGTATCAGCTATTTGGGAGGCTGAGTGAGGCAGGAGGATTGATTGCTTGAGCCAAGGAGTTTGAGGTTACAGAGAGCTATAATGATACCTCTGCACTTTACCTGAGGTGACAAAGTGAGACCCTGTCTCAAAAACCAAACCAAAACAGCAATGAAAAACTATGTGCTAAGGATCTCTTTTGGAGCCTGGTGTAGTGGAAAGAGCTCAGACTTGGAAGCAAACCAGGCATGATCTCTAGGGTCCACTGTCCATCAGAAATGTGTTTGTTCTCTTTGTGCCTCTTATCTATAAAATACAGATGATACCTTGCAATTTGTCATAGATGAAATATCATATGACAGTGTCGGATACATAGTACGTGGTTAATAAACTATGTCCTCTATATTTCTCATATTTGGATTATTGTTTTAAATGTAGTGGCTTAGGTAGATGATGTTACATTTTTGTGGGGTATTTCGGCTAAAAAGAGGATAGGTACATTATGATGACTGCCCACAGTTTAAGGATTGTTTTCTTCCAAAGTCTGTATCTTTATCTTTGAATGCTGTTTTCATGAAGTCGCTAGAATTTTATCATTGCTTTAATACCTCTACGCCTGGGTAGTACTCCTTTGGGTCCCTGCCAGTAGAGAAAATATCATCTATTGCTTTAAAAAAAAAAAGTATATGAATGTATCTTTATGATTTCCTCATTATGAGTGTAATTGTTTTTCATTTACAAAGCAAGAAAATTCAGAAAGTAGAGAAAAAGAGTATAGATAAAATAAAATTCAGTTGTAATCCAACACTTGCTATGGCCCTTGTAGTGTATAGTTTTCCAGACTTTGGTTCTACGCGCACACACAAACACACACACACACACACACGTGTATGTTAGCATGGTTTTTGAAATAGAAATTGGGTCATAGTATGTGTTTTGCTTAATTTCCTTTTTCTGCTTGCCAATTTAGATGTTTGAGTGTTCAGTAATGGGTGTATATTATTTTTTTGTGGCCTCATAGAATTCCAATTATAGAAGTCTCATAATTGTTGCCATCAGGTTCTCTTTTTGTATTATAAATAATGTTGCTTTGATTTTTGTGTGATTCTGCCATACTTTTTACCTCCTGAGTAGCAGTTCTCATGGAATACTTTCCCTAAGGTATAGTGACAGATTCAGTTCAAACTTGTTCTCTTTTTGCACTTCCTTTATGTTTTACAACTCATGTGGCAGAAAGTCGCACTTTGTCTCTTTTCACTTTCTTGTTTTAGTCAGGTGCTAGCTTTCTAAGCTCTTGATAGTCCCACTTCCATTTACCTTGGCAAATGATAGTCCCACTTGATAGTCCCACTTGATAGTCCCCCACAGGTTGAGAACCGCTGAGCTAGAGGGACAGGTCCATAGAGATCTGGTAGCTGTCCAGTCCCTTGATAGTCCCATTTCCGTTTACCTTCCTTATCTTGCCTTTATCTGCCCCTTGTACTGCTGTCCTATCTGAGCTTTAACATTTATATAATTAGGCCTTCATATTGGTTACTGTTTCTTTCAATTGAGCCTGTGATTAAGCTCATTAATTTGTTTCCATCATATTTTCTACCACATCAGCTCTAATTTGAAATCACATGAATTGTATTACTTATTCTGAAAGAAAGTGCTTGAATTCTTCCCAATAAAGGAATTAGTGGAATGATTTGTATTGTGTAGTACAATTAAAAGACATATCTCTACAATTGTCTCTTGCCCTAAGTTGGGATATTTCTGAAGTTTTTTTTTTAAATACAGTCTCTTTTTTTCTTCTTTTGTGTTTGTTTTCTGGCCTATAGCTGCCAGTTAATTATATCCTTAAGGAGCATCAGCCATTTAAAATAATTTTAATATGATTTATAGTAAATCACACTGTATACTCTAAAGCTCTGGTTATTAAACTTGAGCATGCATCAGAATCACTTGCATATCTTGTGTAATCACAGGTTGCTTGAACTTAGTTCTACAGATTGCATAGATTCAGGCTAGACTCTGAGGAATTGGCATTTCTCACAAGTTCTAGATGCTACTGATGCTGCTATTCCTAAAATCATGCTTTGAGAATAACTGTTCTAAAGGACCACATATAATTGTTTGGTTATCTGTATTCTTCATAATTATCTCTTTTTCTTCCTTACTGTAGTACACGGCAGATATAAGTGAGCATATTTTATTAGATCTTGCACTTGTTTAAAAAACAGAAACCTTTATTGAAACATATAGGAGGGTCACTGAATATAAAGCTACAGTCTTGTATGGGACTATCAGTAAAAAAAGTGTCCAGAGGCCTGGTTGTTTGGCCTATGACAAGTTTCCTTAAATCACTTACTGTTTTCTGTGTAGCAAAAGGATGATTGCCACCAGATCTCTATGGACCTGTCCCTCTAGCTCAGTGGTTCTCAACCTGTGGGTTGCAACTTCTTTGTAAGAATGAAAATACATCGTGCATATCAGTTATTCACATTATGATTCAAAACAGTAGCAAAATTACAGTTATGAAGTAGCAATGAAAATAATTTTATGGTTGGGGTCACCACAACATGAGGAACTATATTAAAGGGTCACAGCATTAGGAGTCATTAGGAAGGTTGAGAACCACTGCAGCTCCTAAATCTTCAGGCAGATACTCAATATGTTTAAACAGGTTTGCAGTATTTCAAATTTCTTGATTAAGAAAGGCTCCTAAGTTTTTAATCAATATGTAAAGAAATTTTAATACAGGCATTAATATATAGTTTTATTATGGTGGAGATTTAAAACTTGGATAAGGAAATAAACATTGAAATACACATATTTTATTTATTTATTTATTTATTTATGAGACAGAGTTTCAAACTGTCACCCTCAGTAGAGTGCTGTTGCATCACAGCTCACAGCAACCTCAAACTCTTGGGCTTAAGCGATTCTCTTGACTTAGCCTCCCAAGTAGCTGGGACTACAGATGCCCACCACAATGCCTGGCTATTTTTTTTTTGTTGTTGGAGTTGCATTGTTGTTTTTAGCTGGCCAGGGTCAGGTTTGAACCCACCACCCATGGTGTATGCGGCCAGCGTCCTGCCAAATGAGCTATGAATGCCACCTGAAATATACATATTTTAAATTGCTTTGGAAATTAGAGCCACAAAACAGAGAATGGTCTATATATTAGGTCTGCTAGAATGCAAGATTGAGTCCAGAAAAAGGAAGTGACAGAAATTTTAAAATAAAGGAAATTGAGACTGTCGTTGGATGTATTTGGTTTATTTGATCCAGATTCAGTTCAGTGTGAAATTTTGTGGTTCTTTAACAGATATAACTAGTAGCAGTTGTACTTATTAGCTTACTGGCAATTTAGACCTTTGGGTTTGAAGTTCTTTCTATTTGACAACTGGGATGGAAGGGGTAAAAATCCTGCAGCTGACTGGCAGGCACATTATTTCTATTTCAATGTAAAGGATATACTGTTAGAGAAAGCAGAAGAGAGCTGCCCCTGGCTCATGCCTGTAATCTTAGCACTGTGGGAGGTCAAGGCAGGGGGATCCCTTGAGCTCAAAAGTTCTAGCCTGAGCAAGAGCAAGACCCCATCTCTTGCAGGGTATGGTGGCATACATCCTAGCACTCTGGGAGGCTAAGGCAGAAGGATTGCTTGAGCTTAGGAGTTTGAGACTTGTCTGAGTCTTCACCAAAAACAAACAAACAAAAAAAAACCCAGCCAGGTGCTCACCTGTAGTTCCAGCTACTTGGGAGCCCAAGAGTCTGAGGTTGCAGTGAGCTATGATGCCACAGCACTGTACTGAGGGTGACAGAATGAGACTCTGTCTACCCTATGCCACCCAAAAGAGAGAACACATAAGAGGAAAAGGGCTTTTTAAGAGGATTGTTTGGCTTGAGGCTAAACCAACACTTAGCAGCTGATAAGAACATATACAGAGTAAGAAAAAAGGAAACTTTCCTCCAAGCACCTCAGACTCTCATGTTTAGAGTTGGTAAAAACTGTGTTAATCTAGCCAGAAATGCTTTCAGTTACTTTAGGGACAAGTTCCTTGTTTTTAGAGGCTGTCACTGTGATTTGGAATCTATTTAGGAAGTCTTTTGGACTATTCTTTTTTATTATTATTGTACTTTCCCTTGCCCTTTCTTTTTTTTTTTTTTTTTCCCAGTTTTTTTTTTTTTTTTGGCGGGTGGCTGGGTTTGAACCCACCACCTCCAGCATATGGGGCTGGCGCCCTACTCCTTTGAGCCACAGGCACTGCCCACCTTTCTTGATAGCATGACATATGTCCTCTTTTCTTGTTAGCAATTAGGAGAAAGATCTCAAAAGAGTAAGAAAAACTTGTGACACAGAAAGCATTTATCAGAAGTGTTCCCATGTGAGCAATGGGCACGGGCATATATACTGAAAGTTGGGGGAGGGGGAGGCTTTTTGTTGAGAATGATAGGCAGGCAGGATGAGCAAATTTAACCCAAGTCCTTTCATTGATATTGGAAAGTCATAAGCCTTCATATGACACTGCCACATTCAACTCACTGTGTGATCTAGAGCTCAGTAGCTCATACTGTTTTTTTTGTGTGTGTGTGTGTGTGTACAGTGTAAACATTTTATGAACTGCAATGTCTGATACATCCGTCTGTCTAGGCAAGAATGTCCCTTGATAGTAAAAAGAGCAGCAATCAGGACAGAATTGGTCAATGCGGCATGTCTAATGGTGGGAAGATATTTGAAGGACTCGCTATAGACACAATAGTCTCTCTAAATAGCCTCTTTGCACCCGGAGTCTTATTGCAAACAGGTTCATTAAGGAGAGACATTCTGACACACAGCATCACAGTAATGAAAGTAGCTCTGTTTTTCTAATATTGTATCTTGCCACTTCAGTTATGCTGCTAGTACAAGATTTCCCTTGTGTTGTTGTATATTTCTCCAGAAAAAGAATCAGTCTTCATAGAATATACAATTATTTTGTACAGGAATGTATAACTCATACCTAAGATCCAGTCCTCCCTGTTTATGTGCACTAGTGCAAAAATAATTGGCAAACACATCTTCCAGACCAAAAGATTCCAGCACCTTCAATTTGTTGGGCTAGAAGATGTTGAACCAGAGTTATAATAAACTTTAAAAAAAAGTGTGATGTTCAGAGTAGATTTGTGGTCAATCATAAAAGACAAAAAAGAAATTAGTATAGTTTCCTATAAGGTATAATTTTTTTTCCTACGGTTTTAGCCAACTCTATCTAGAAACAGTTCAAAGAGGGGGAAAATGCAAAAGGTTTTCATCCACTAAGCTTTACATATAACTACTATATGATGACTTAAGCTATTGGATTTTCTGCCTGTTAATGTACAGCAAGAACATTATGAACAAGGAAAAAAAGGCTATATTGGTTTAAAAGTGGATATGGAAAATTTAATGTGCTCAAGTGGGAACAATGGCATATTAAAAAAAAACCACTCATGACACAGATCTAATAATTCACTTGCCCCTGCAGGAGAAGGGTATCAGCTCTGATACTAGCTCATAGTTTATTTTTATATATACCCTTGGTCCCTGCAGTATACCTCTTGTGTGGGTTCCAGAGAAAAGAAAGAAAATAACCTGTAGGGAAATCAGCCTGGAAACCTTTCATTAAATACATTGTACTTTCTATTGTGTCGTTCACAGAATCTTCAAGAAATAAAGAAAGGAAAAACCTGTTATCAGTCTGCATGTATGAAATATTATATTTGAATGCTATCATTTGTTTTAAGATTAAGGCTGAGGCTGCAGACATATTAGTTATTATTCACTTACATCTGGTAGATAATGCAACAGGGATTTAAAAAATTCTTTTTTCCATTTCTAGTCCCTGCTATCCTCCCCTGTACCCCCAGTGGCAAAGATACTACTTTAACACTATGCTTGCTAAAATGTTTTCCTGTTGGAAATGTTGCCTTTTCATAGAGGATTGTGATGGTGAAGGTAATAAAATCAGTCTTAAATTTCTTGGTGGAGTTTATCTGTCATTTAGAAAAGATGCATTTCTAGGGAAAATTGAAGAAAGTATTAAATACATTCTTCTGTGAGAAAAATATATCAGTAGCAGTATAACTATGAATAGTGACACCTTTATCAAGTTGAATGTCCTTTGGAGTGAGCCTTTGTCTTGTCATTATAGTTCATGTACTGCTGTTGGTGGGCTTTTAAAATCTGTAAACGTCTTATCTTTTTTGCTGACTATTCATGCAGGATATGCTAGGCAAGCCAACTGTGACACATATTCTGCCTATACTTGTAGCTGTCTTTTGGACGAAAATGAACACACATCTTAAAACCAAACCTTGGGTGCCATATAGCAGTATTTAATGAACTTCTGTGTTAGCAGATATTAAGAGTTCAGTTTTGATCTCACAAACCTGGAAGCACATTGTCCTACACAGTCTGTTAAAAGATTTATTATTTCTGAAATAGCTTGTGTTGAAAACCTTCTTTTAAGTATAACGGGTTATAAGCCTATCAGCCTCACTAAATTGATACCTTTTTTCACACCTGTTAGACTCAGTGCCACCTCTTGGCCTAAGGACAGATACAGCACATTCCATTCCAGATTAACCTTGCTAAGAAAAAAATTCTTGAATGAATTGAGGGTGGGGTTTAGGAAAGGTAGAGATGTATTCTTAGTTGTGGAACTTCTCAAGTGAAATAGTTCCCGGGAGGTGTCTTATCATGGTCATTGTGGGTAACGTCCTAATTTGGAGTTAGTTGCTTCAGTGTTCTTATGGATCACTACAATTTTGGTTCCTTTCCTGCTACAGACAGGAGCCTGTCAGTTGAGTTCTTCAGCCACAAACTAAGTCAATTTAGAGATGTCGATGTCATTTAGTAATTGCAATTTGGAAGTAGCTTCTGATTGCCAAGGAATGATTTAGAAATTATCCTTCTATTTTCCTAAGGTGGATTAACTTTGGGGAGAGGTTTTTTTAATTACAAGTACGCTTTCATTTTACCTACATGGCAGAACGCAACCAGCCCATCTCTATGCATATGCAGGGTTGGCCCTGATCTGAAGGTGACGATGGGTGGGCACCTACTCTCAGTTCTCCTGTATCTCTGCATGATCAACCTCATACATACTGACATTTGAACCACACCATCCAGATTAGATTGGGACAGTGTTAGATGTTTCTGCTGTTAAACTGTTTCAGAAATAAACAAACCTGTTTCTAGCCATAACTGCTGGGCCTCACATCCACTCTGAAACAAGTAATTTATTGAGTGAATCCTTGGGCTGCAGGTATACAGCCCCTGCAGCTCCTCTTCCTCAGGGTCTGTGTCGGTTTCCCAAGGTCCTCATTTCTCTGCATTCCCACAGGACTCTTGCTTATCCCAGAGGACTAAAGGCCCCACACACCATCATGATTTCCTCAGGATTGTAGACAAACTTCATTGACAGCGAAGCTACATGCACGTTAGTCTCATCAGAGGTAGATCTTGCTGTTGTCAAGTGTTTATTGTATGCCAGGCATTCTGCTAAGGTGTTTACGTGCATCACTAATTGTTCTTCACATTAAGCTGGTGAAATTGGATTTCACTTATCCCCCATTTTATAGATGAGAAAGCTGTGTCTGGGCGGCACCTGTGGCTCAAGGAGTAGGGCACCGGCCCCATATACTGGAGATGATGGGTTCAAACCCAGCCCCAGACAAAAACTGAGACAGCTGTGTCACTTACTAGTAAGGGGCAGGCAGTATTGGGATTATTAGGTCCAAGCCTGATCTCATTCCCAAGTTTATGCCATTTAGTATTATTTGACGTCATATCCTCTAAGCCGTGTGGCTTCCCTGAGCTTCACTCCTCTTTCCTGTAGCAGACATTCCTGTTATCCAGGAGACTCTGTTGTCCTTTCCTTGAGTGACTGGCATCTTCTCTACCAGTAAAGTGGGAGAGAATGATACCGCTTTTTCAGCCTGTTGTTGTAAACAGTAAACGAGATGATGCCTCTGAAAGCACATGCTATTTATTGGACACCTCCTTTATGCCAGGCACTGTGCCAGAACCTCCAGGAAACGGTGAAATGGACAGACATGGTTTCCACCCTCATGAAGCTTGCAGACTTGTGGGCATGTCAAGACGCTTAAAACATTAGCACATTTACTTAGTTTTATTCTGCTTGTATTAAACCATATGTAGATGTTAAGGCCCAGTTAACTTTGACTTCAGGTTTAAGCTGTGGCCTGACAGGCTACTAGACCTTTCCGTGGTCCTATTTGCAATGTTTAAAGAAAGTCCTTTGCTTTCGTTTGTATCACTTGGACCCAGTGCTTTTTATCTAATCTTCGATCTCAATTTTCTAGAACTCAGAAACCTGGAAGTTCTGCCCCCTGCCTAGTTCTCAGTCCTCCCATCCTCCTGTCACTAACTGGACCCTTTTGCCATTTCTTATGTTTTCTGCTCTGGTTTCTTACCTCCTCTGAAATTTAACTCCTCTATCAGATCTTAACTTTGGGTTATATCCCTCTTTTGATAAATTTTCTTTTTAAGCACTTCTAATTTTGCATTCATTTGTTTATGCAGGCAATTTGTCTGTTTCTTTATGCTGAAAGTTCCCTGAGGGTAGGGATCACTTTCTCTCTCTCTCTTTCTCTTATCCCAGCCACTTGTCCTTTTTTTTTTTTTTTTTTTTAAGGCAGTTTTTGGCCAGGGCTGGGTTTAAACCACCACCTCCCACATATGGGGCCTGAGTGGCCACTCCTTTGAGCCACAGGCGCCACCCTGACTTGTCCATTTTCAAATGTTAATTTAATTAAATTGGATTTTTCCCCTCACTGTCTTTTCCAGAAGACAGCTCAATCTCTTTCATCTCTGTGCTTCGCATTTTCTTTTTTTTTTTTTTTTTGAGACGGAGCCTCAAGCTATCCCCCTGGGTAGAGTACCATGGCATCACAGCTCATAGCAACCTCCAACTCCTGGGCTCAAGCGAGTCTCCTGCCTCCGCCTCCCAAGTAGCTGGGACCA